>WBNM01029881.1:15642-36134 GCA_013399055.1 Ramphastos sulfuratus
AAAAGGGGGAAAAGTAAACTTGTAGCAAAGGGGTGAAAAGGGGGAAAAGTGAACTTGTAGCAAAGGGGTGAAAAGGGGGAAAAGTAAACTTGTAGCAAAGGGGTGAAAAGGGGGAAAAGTAAACCTGTAGCAAAGAGCTGTTGTAGTGGTAAGCATTTGCCTGTTGAGGCTTAAAGATGGGCTTAAGCCAGTTGTGTTTTTCTTCTCTCTGGCAAACTGGGAGAGGTTTCTGTTTTCTTAAGGTTAGTGACTCAGGCAGTGCTGGAGGGGCAGAGTCCAGGGAAGGTGGAAGCAGTAATAAATGTATCCTATGAGGAAAGGCTGGGAGAGGTGGGGATGGTTAGCCTGGAGAAGAGGAGGTTGAGGGGTGGGGGGGGTGGATCTCATGAATGCTTACAAATATCTAAGGGGTGAGTGTCAGGGTGATGGGGTCAAACTCTTCTCAGTGGTGCCCAGTGACAGGACAAGAGGTAGTGAAGGTAAACTTGAACATAGGAAGTTCCATCTAAAGATAAGGAGAAACTTCCTTACTGTGAGGGTGACAAAGCACTGGAGCAGGGAGGTGATGGGGTCTCCCTCTATGGAGACTTTTAAGGCCCACATGGAAATTTTCCTGTGTGATGTGCTTTGAGGTGATCCTGCTGTGTCAGGGAAGTTGGACTCTGATCTTCAGAGGTCTCTTCCAACCCCTACCATACTGTGATGAAGTCAGCAAAAAGGCTTTCACCTGTCTCTAACTAGTGAGACCCTATGCAGTCAGACACATTCTTCCTTGAGTTTTGTTCCTGTGCAGAGGATGTCCATCCCTTCTCACTGCTCTGTCCTTCTGAAGTAAAGCAAACAAGCTCCATCTGTGTGTTCTGTGCTGCAGTTGGCATCTCTAGGGGGAATTCTAAGTCACAGAATCACAGAACTGTTGAGGGTGGAAGAGACCTTTGAGGCCATCAAGTCCAACCACTCACCTAGAGCTCACTGTCCCATCGCTGCTGCTAACCCATATCCCTCAGCACCACATCCAGGCAGCTTTTAGACACCTCTAGGGATGGGGACTCCACCATCTCCCTGGGCAGCCTGTGCCAGTGCCTGACCACTCTTGCAGCAAAGAAACCTCCCTGGCACAATGAGGTCATTTCCTCTAGTCAAAGTGTTCTGTTGAGCACCTCAGGCTGCCTTCAGTTCTGTTGCAAAAAGAAGTGCTCCAAGGCAGAGCCATTCACACATTCCTGCTCTAAGCCTTCACTCTGCTTCTCTCTTCTTCCTGGGCTGTATTGTTTTTAAATGGTAATGTTATTTCTCTTGACTTCTGGACTTGGGAGGCATAGAATGGTCTGGATTGGAAGGGACCTCCAAAGCTCATCCAGTCCAACCCCTCTGCAGTCAGCATGGACATCCTCAACTAGATCAGGTTGCCCAGATCTAGCCTCTCAAGCCTCACCTTGAATATCTCCAGGCATGGGCCTCAACCATCTCCCTGGGCAACCTGTTGCAGTGTTTCAGCAGCCTCATTGTGCAGAACTTGTTCCTTACAGCCAATCTCAAGCTGCTGTGCTCTGGTTTGTAGCCATTGCCCTTGTCCTATCCCTGCAGGCCTTCATGAACAGTCTACCTCAATCCTTATTGTAGACTTCCTTCAGGTACTGGAAGGTTGTTATTAGGTCTCCCAGGAGTCTTCTCCTCTCCAGGCTGAACACCCCCAGCTCCCTCAGCCTGTCCTCATAGCAGAGCTGCTCCAGCCCCTTGATCATTTTTGTGGCCTCCTTTGGATCTGCTCCAAAGCCCTTCCTATGTTGAGGGCTCCAGACCTGGACACAGCACAGCAGAGTGAAGTTGCAGAATCACCTCTCTGGACCTGCTATTTTCTGAAAAATACTGAAGGGATGATTATGTGCTGGCAGTGCTGCTTTGGATGCAGCCCAGGCTGCCCTTGGCCTTCTGTGCTGCAGTCTCTCACTGCCTGCTCCTGTCCAGCTTCTCCCCCACCAGCACCCCCAAGTCCTCCTCAGGGCTGCTTTCTGTCACCTTCCCCAGTCTGCATTGACAGTGAGGATTGTTTTGGCTCTGGTGCAGAGCCCTGCACTTGCTCTTGGTGTACCTCATGAGGTTCACCTGGGCACACCTCTCTAGCTTCCCTCTGGATGCCATCCTGCCCCTTTGGCATACCAACAGCAGCACTCAGCTGGGTGCCATCTGCACACTGTTGATGGTGCACTTGACCCTGTTGGCTATAGCAGTGATAAAAATATTAAACAGCACAGGTCCCAGTACAGACCCCTGAGCACTTGGCACTGCTCTCCAGCTGGACTGGATGCCACCATCCAGCCAATCCCTTACCCCCTGAGCAGCCCACCCAGCAAATCCCTCTCTCTCTGGCTTGACCAGCAGGATGTTGTGGGGAAGGTGAGGGCAGTTCAAGCTGTTTTGTGAACACCAGGCAGGTAGGAATGCCCCTGGAAACACTCTTTTTGTTTGTCACTTTAGGGAACAGGCATGGCCTGTTAGTGCCAAGCAGCACCACGGACCAGGAGCTGCAGCACATCCGCAACAGCCTCCCAGATTCCGTACGGATCCAGCGGGTGGAGGAGCGGCTCTCGGCGCTGGGCAACGTCACCACCTGCAACGACTACGTGGCTCTTGTTCATCCAGACCTTGACAGGGTATATGGCTCCATCACAGCTGGGAATTCATCCTGGATGGGTGTGAAATGATTGCCAGGCTGCAGCTGGGCTTTGGAGGTGTTGAGGTTTGCTGCCTGTATCAGTAGGTGCTCGGAGCTGTGCTGGCAGCTCAGCTAACGGCACACAGGAGCTGTGCTGCCTCACCTCTCCTTTCTGCTCACCTCTCCTTCTGAGAGCTCTCAGAAATGGATTTTGGACTTCTGGCTTGGGTTCAGTTCAGCTTTTTTTTCCTGTATTTATTTCATAGAATCATAGAATGGGAAGGTTGGAAGGGACCTCAAGGATCATCTAGTTCCAACCTCCTGCCATAGGCAGGGACACCTCCCACTAGCACAGGTCACTCAAGGCCTCCTCCAACCTGGCCTTGAACACCTCCAGGGAGGTCTTTTGTGCTCCCTATGTGCAACCTGTGCCAGTGTCTCACCACCCTCACTGCAAACAACTTCCTCCTAACATCCACTTTCAATCTCCCCTCTGCCACTTCAAACCCATTGCCCCTTGTCCTGGCATTCCAAGACCTTGTCAATAGTCCCTCCCCAGCCTTCCTGGAGCCCCCTTCAGATCCTGCAAGGCCACTCCAAGGTCTCCTGGAAGCCTTCTCTTCTCCAGGCTGCAGAGCCCCAACTCTCTCAGCCTGTCCTCACAGCAGAGCTGCTGCAGCCCTCTCAGCATCTTGGTGGCCTCCTCTGGACTGGCTCCAACACTTCCATGTCCTTCCTGTGCTGGGGGCTCCAGAACTGCACCCAGGACTGCAGCTGGGGTCTGAGGAGAGCAGAGCAAAGGGGCAGAATCCCCTCCCTTGCCCTGCTGCCCACACTGCTTTTGCTGCAGCCCAGCACACAGTTGCTGTCTGGGCTGCACTCACACTGCAGCCTCATCTTGAGCTTTTCATCAGCCCAGACCCCCAGGGCCTGTTCCTCAGGGCTGCTCTCCAGCAGTGGATGTGGAGCTTGCCCCAGGGTGCCCTCATTCAGCATGCTCTCTGCAGAAGGGAGGGAGTGACCTATGGAAGTGCATTGTCAGCTGCACAGGCTCCGCACCTCACAAAAACTGAAGCCTTGTCCCTTTGGCCTTTGAGAACTGCAGAATACCCTCTGCAGGGATTGAAGACAAGCAGCTAGGTTGTCTTCACTTAGAGCTGCAGTGGGATACAAGCCTGTTCCTGCCAGTTCTTGCACAAGAGAAATACCCTGGGAGCAAGCTTTGGGTCTAAAAATTCACACAGGGTGGGGAGAAAGTCATTGCCAAAGTGCATAGTCAGGTATAAAACTCACTGAATGAGAGTGTGGGTGTGTGTGGTAGAGCATGAAGAAGAGTTTAGTCAGGACCTCAGCAGTAGTTAGAAGCTACTGCTGAACTGCCTGAGGTTTGCAGTAGTTGGAAACAAGCTATGGCTATGGTGGTGTGTGTGGGGACAGAGAGAAAGGGAAAGTTCTTCCATGAATGTTAAGTGCAGAGGAGAGAAGGTTGCAGTTCCTTTGTGTTTGAGAACTGATATCATAACAGCATCAGAGATTGAGTAGGTGTTTTATAATGATCCCAGGGTGTCAGGGGTGGGAAGGGACCTCTGGAGATCTGCCAGTCCAGCCCCTGCCAGAGCAGGAGCAGAGAATCCAGCACAGGTGGCACAGGAACACATCCAGACAGGGCTGGAAAGGCTCCAGAGGAGACTCCACAACCTCTCTGGGCAGCCTGTGCCAGGGCTCTGGGACCCTCCCAGCCAAGAAGTTCTTCCTCATCTTGAGCTGCAACTTCCTGTGCTGCAGTTCCAATCCCTTGCCCTTGTCCCATGCCAGGGCACAGGTGAGCAGAGCCTGTCCCTGTCCCTCCCTTGCTGCCCCCCAGCCCTCAGCTCTTGACAGACATTGCTCAGATCCCCTTGCAGCCCTCCCTTGGGCTCTGTCTCCTGTCCCTCCTGAACTGGGGAGCCCAGAGCTGGATGCAATATTCCAGGTGATGTTGCAATGTTCTAAGTGAGGTCGATGAAGTTGCAATGGATTGTCAAAGTCTGGGCAGGCTTTCAGAGGGCAGGATCCCAGCTGCAGGAGCAGCTTGGACGTCAAACTTTGCAGCACCTCTTTGCTGAAGGCTTTTGTTTTCTCTTTGTGTTTCCAGGAGACAGAAGAGATCTTGGCAGATGTCCTGAAGGTTGAGGTTTTCAGACAGACAGTAGCAGACCAGGTGCTGGTAGGAAGTTACTGCATTTTTAGTAACCAAGGAGGAATTGTGCACCCCAAAACCTCCATCGATGACCAGGATGAGCTCTCCTCACTGCTGCAGGTCCCCCTTGTGGTAAGGCACTCAGGGGCTTGTGTTTCCTCTTGCCCTTCCCTTCCAGCCCAGTTCTCATTTTCAATGTTTCAACACCTCCTGAGCTCCTAAATACTGCTTCCTCTGTGCAACCTGTTCCAAGTGGGAGCTGTGGAGAAGGTTTGAATGGGGCAAGGCTCAGGACAAATGTTCCCTGACAGAATTCTGGGTCTGAACAAGCTGCTCAGCACCTTTGGGTTGCTTCTGAAGGATGGCTCTGCTGGCATGGGTAGCATTGAAAAGTGTCAGGTTGTGGTTTGGCCTAGGGCAGTGCTGAGAAAAAACTGATAACATCCTGGCTCTGCTCACTTGGATTTGAGACTTTCACAGCTGCTCTGCCTTTAGCTTCCCACTTAGAGCTCTGATTTCACTGCATGGGGCAGAACTTCTCTCTCCAGACATTAAAGGTTGTCTTTTTGTCTGAAGTCTTTCTTGGTGGCACTGCCATAGAATCCCAGAGTGGCAGGGATTGGAAGTGACCTCTGGAGATCACTAAGTCCAACCCTTGTGCCAGAGCAGGATCACCCAGGGTAAGTCCACCCAGGAACACATCCAGATGGGTTCTTGAAAGCCTGCAGAGAGGAAGACTCCACAACCTCTCTGGGCAGCCTGCTCCAGGGCTCCAGCAGAAGGTGTTCAGGTGGAACTTCTTAAGTTCAAATTTGTGCCCATTACCTCTTGTCCTGTCACTGGGACCACTGAACAAAGGCTGGTGCCAGCCTCCTGACAGCCACACTTTGAGTATTGATCAGCACTGATAACATCTCCCTCAGGCTGCTCTTTTCCAGACTAAACAGTTGAAGTGGAACTTAAAATCATAGAATCAGAATGGTTTAGGTTGGAAGGGACCTCAAAGCTCCTCCATGGGCAGGGACACCTCCCACTAGAAGAGCCTAGCCCCTGCCCCACAGCACCCAAACTTTCAGAGTCACAGCATTACTGGGGCTGGAATAGAGCTCTGAGATCATCAGGTTCATTCTGTCACCCAACACCACCACATGGAGCAGACCATGGCACTAATCACAGAATGGTTTAGGTTGGAAGGGACCTCAAAGCTCAGCCAGTTCCAACCCCTCACCACAGGCAGGGACACCTCTCACTAGAAGAGGTTGCTCAAGGTCTCATCCAACCTGGTCCTGAAAACCTCCAGGGAGGTTGTGGAGCACAGAAGCACAGAATGTGGTCAAAGATCACATTCTGTGCTCCACAACCTCCCTGGGCAACCTGTGCCAGTGTCTCACCACCCTCAGTGCAACCTGTGCCAGTGTCTCACCACCCTCAGTACAAACAACTTCTTCCTAACCTCCAGTTTCAACCTCCCCTCTAAACCCCTTCCTCCTCATATTCTCATTACAAGCCCTTGTCAATAATCCTTCACTTCCTGAGCTGCAATTCATGTCCACTGGCCCTTGCCTTATCTCTTGGGGAGTGTGAGCTGAGGATGGCTCAGGAGATGTGCTGCTGCTGTCCCTCTGCAGGCCGGGACGGTGAACCGCGGCAGCGAAGTGATCGCTGCAGGGATGGTGGTCAACGATTGGTGTGCTTTCTGTGGGCTGGACACCACCAGCACTGAGCTCTCTGTCATTGAGAGCATCTTCAGGCTGAACGAAGCTCAGCCCAGCACCATTGCTACCAACATGAGAGATTCTTTGATTGACAGGTAAGGAGCCCTCAGGCCTGAGCCACACAGCAGCTTTTCATAGAATCGTAGANGCCTCCTGACAGCCACACTTTGAGTATTGATCAGCACTGATAACATCTCCCTCAGGCTGCTCTTTTCCAGACTAAACAGTTGAAGTGGAACTTAAAATCATAGAATCAGAATGGTTTAGGTTGGAAGGGACCTCAAAGCTCCTCCATGGGCAGGGACACCTCCCACTAGAAGAGCCTAGCCCCTGCCCCACAGCACCCAAACTTTCAGAGTCACAGCATTACTGGGGCTGGAATAGAGCTCTGAGATCATCAGGTTCATTCTGTCACCCAACACCACCACATGGAGCAGACCATGGCACTAATCACAGAATGGTTTAGGTTGGAAGGGACCTCAAAGCTCAGCCAGTTCCAACCCCTCACCACAGGCAGGGACACCTCTCACTAGAAGAGGTTGCTCAAGGTCTCATCCAACCTGGTCCTGAAAACCTCCAGGGAGGTTGTGGAGCACAGAAGCACAGAATGTGGTCAAAGATCACATTCTGTGCTCCACAACCTCCCTGGGCAACCTGTGCCAGTGTCTCACCACCCTCACTGCAAACAACTTCCTCCTAACATCCACTTTCAATCTCCCCTCTGACACTTCAAACTCATTGCCCCTTGTCCTGGCATTGCAAGCCCTTGTCAATAGTCCCTCCCCAGCCTTCCTGTAGCCCCCTTCAGATCCTGCAAGGCCACTCCAAGCTCTCCTGGAAGCCTTCTCCAGGCTGCAGAGCCCCAACTCTCTCAGCCTGTCCTCACAGCAGAGCTGCTGCAGCCCTCTCAGCATCTTGGTGGCCTCCTCTGCACTGGCTCCAACAGTTCCATGTCCTTCCTGTGCTGGGGGCTCCAGAACTGCACACAGGACTTCAGGTGGGGTTAATTTTTTTTTTTTTTTAAATACATTTTCCCTCTTTCTGGGTTTGTTTTTCCACTTCTCCTGTTTTGTTGGCTCTCAGGCAGCAATTGTTTTGTTGCAGAAGGGTCTTGTTGCCCTGTGACTGATGAGCCTGCTTAGTCCTGTGTGGAAAGGTGGAAAGTGGAAAGATTTTGTTGCAGTTTTAATAAATCCATTCCAACTTTCAGATGCTTTTTCTAGCTGTTCTTTTGTTTATTTTTTAGTGATGACTTGAATGGATTGATATAATTTATATTTTTTTTAAACAAATGTTGCTTTCAAAGTTAAAATGCCACTAACTTTGCTTGGCATCTTTGGCCTAACCCATAAAGATGCTGTTTATGAGCCTGCTGCCATCATTTCTGGAGCCAAAAAGACTTTGGGGCTTGTCTGCAGCTCCCTGATTTTTTTTTTAATTGAAGGCTGCATCCTTTAGTTTGTTTGGGTTTTTTTTTTTTTTCCCCTCAGTCTTTTTGTCCAAGGCTTTGTCCAGGTTACCTTCTCAGGGCAGTTGCCTGCAGTGCTGCAGGACCTTCCCATCCATCAATGAATGCATTTTTTTGCAAGGTTTAGGCTGATGCATAGATGGATGCAGACTTCCTTTGGCCTTTTTTCTGCTCACAACCCCTACCAGCTTTGCTGGGGTTCTTGAGCTCCCTGAGCCATTGCAACTTAGTGGCTGAGTTCTCAGTTTCACAGGAATGTATGGGAATGGTTTATGGCATAAAGGATTCTTTGAGTGAAGAAGGCTTTGGAAGAGTTCTCTGCTGCCTCTTCCAGGTCCTGTATAAAGACCTCATGTCCTTGAGTGTAACTAAAGTTGCTCTGAGCTTTTAGCGATACCTGGACTAGGCTGAGCCTGCATTTTGCCCTTGCCAGCTTGACAAGTCTGTGCTTAGGGCTGGCTGTTAGCAGCCACTGGGGCTGCTGCTTTCTTTTGGTAGACCCTTGTGTTCTAGAAGGGAAATTGCTGCTGTGCCTTTGTAATTGAAAGCTGAGAATCACAGAATGGTCTGGTTTGGAAGGGACCTTTGAAGCTCATCCAGTCCAACCCCTTTCTGCAGTCAGCAGGGACATCCTCAGCTGGATCAGGTTGCCCAGAGCCCTGAAGTGTGGGCCCAGAGAACTGAAGTGCTGGTGGCTTGAAATGCTTTCTGCACTCCCTGGCACTCACCTGCTAACTCTCCTTTCTGGTTTGTCTCTTTAGCTTGACATGAGCTGTGCTGCTTCCTGCTTTCCAGTCCTGAAGGGAGTGAAATGTCAGCTGCACTTTGGACTACAGACCTCTGCATCTTCTGATGTTGCTTCTGCAGGCCTAGCCCAAGGAAGAGGCTGCAAAACCAACTTCTTACAGTGTTCTGCAAACTATTACAAACCCTGATGAATAATACCCATGAGTTCCAAACCAGGAATGCTCTCTCTCTCTCCTTCCCTTTGACACTCTCTGGTTCGTCAGTTAAACTGCTTTCCTGTTTTGTGATGCTGACAGAGCCCCTCAGATTCCCCACAATATTTTTTTTTTCTGGTGGTTCTTGGGAGTTGTTTCCTAGAGATCATTTTGCCTTAAATCATGTCTCAGTGTTCTGCACCAGCACTGTTTCAGCACACACATGGCACTGCCCTTTCTTTCCACTCTCTTGCTGAAGAGCATCCTTTCTGCTGAGGCAGACAAAGACCCCCTTGTGTGTCCACTGCCAAAACTGGAGTAGTGTATTTGCCACAGAATAATTCAGAAGGCAACCAGTGCTCTCCTGCCTTGCAGCTGTGCCCACAGGGATGGTGGTTCTGAAGTGAGGAGCTCTGATTACAGCTGGGGCTCCTCACAGTCAGTCCAGGGGCTTTTAACTGCCTCTGGAGCCAGTGCCTGCAGTGCCTTGTGGCATGAGCACAGCTCCTGAGGTATCTGCAAGGGACAGCTTAGAGCCTGCTGTTGCCAGTGGGCTGAAGTTTGTTCTGCAGGAGTTAGCCACCTGTGCTGGGAAACTCAAAAGTTAGCAAACCAAAAAATATTTGAACCACTTCACCCTGAGCTGGCCCAGAACCAAAGGCTAAGGAACACTTCTAACCAGTGACTCCACTGAGCTGGTGGAGATTTGCAGGCTTGCCAGTTAAGAGCTCTGCCCTTGTTGGGGAGTGATGATGACAGAAGCTGTAGATGCTGCTTTCAGGCACAGGCTGAGCATCTGTTCACTGATGCTTCAGTTGCTTTGCTTCTGCTTGCCTTCAATCTTGCCTTCTCTTGCTTCCATGCAACTGCATCACTCAGCTGGATTCTTCTGAGAGAGCTGCCCTGAAGCTTTTTTCCAGCCCTTTTGCTTCACCCTTGATACATTTTCTGTTTTGTTTTACTGTCTGGATGTTTGGGGAAGGTTTTTTTAAGTTCTGGTCAATCAAAGGTTGCTGCTCCAACTTTTAAGTAAAGATTGCTATAGAACCTCTGATACCAGTGCTGCCATCACCTCTGTCAGTAGGCACTGAGCCAGGGGATGATTTGGGGTCTGGAGGTCCTCTCCTGTGGGGACAGGCTGAGAGAGTTGAGGTGGTTCAATTTGGAGTAGAGAAGGCTCTGAGGAAACCTTAGTGTGGCCTTGTTCAGTATCAGAGGCCTGATTGCCCCCTCAGCAAGTTTACTGATGATGCAAAACTGGGTGTGGGGGTGGCTGACACCCCTCAGGCTGTGCTGCCACCCAACCAGATCTGGACAGGCTGAGAGCTGGGGGCAGGCAAAGCTCATGAAGCTCAATAAGGATAAGGGCAGAGTCCTGCAGCTGGGGAGGAACAGCAGCAGGCAGCAGTACAGGTTGGGGCTGCCCTGCTGGGGAGCAGCTCCATGGAGAAAGGCCTTGGAGTGCTGTGGGCAGCAAGTCCTGCATGGGCAGCAATGTGCCCTGGGGCCAAGAGAGCCAATGGCAGCCTGGGGGGCAGCAAGAGAAGTGTGGCAGCAGTGCTGGGGAGGTTCTTCTGCCCCTCTGCTCTGCCCTGCTGAGCCACAGCTGCAATCCTGTGTCCAGCTCTGGGCTCCCCAGTTCAGGAGAGGCAGAGACCTGCTGGAGAGAGTCNACCCCTGCCAGCTCTGTGATTCTCTGGCCAGACAGCTCAGCTGCCTCTAGCAACTTGGGGTTAGGTTCTTGCACTTGGCAATACACAAGAAGTCCTGGGTTGTGTGACTTTGGCTGCCATAGTGAGCTCTAATCTCCCAAAACTCTGCCAGAATCCTTCATAGAGGTCTTGATAAACCAGAGCCCTCATTGTGAGTGATGGGAGATCCCCGAGGGGGTTAGTGACCAATTCTAAATGGGGAACACCCAATCTGGCTGACAGTGGAGGCACAGCTCTCCTCTGACTGCAGCGAGTGTGCAGCCCCTGCCAGCTTCCCTGGTAAAATGTGGCTGAAATAAATCAAAGTACCAAAACCAACCCCCCCAAACCCTGAAGACAACCCCAAAACCAACCCCCCAGCAGCCTGCGGAATGCACTACAGTGTGTGTGGGGTGGGCTGCTTGCTGGAGGGGCTGCAACTGCTCTGCTCCAGACAAACCTGTGGCAGGACCCCCCACTCTGGCTGTCCAAATGGCCTTCATGCTGGTGGACACCACACCAGGAGCACACCCAGACAAGCCTCTTTCTTACGGCATTAGAGTTGAGTAAGCATTGCTGTCCCCTCCTCCCAAAATGGCCTGGGGCTGCATTTCTGACCAGGAGCTGGACTGTGCCCATGTTCCCATGAGGATGCTTTGGCCCTGCTGCTGCTGGAAGGCTGAGTCCAGATTCTGCTGATCAGAGTCTGGTTCTGTAGAACAACAGAGCCTGCCAGCCCAGACGTCAGGTGTGGGACTGCTCTGAGAGCAGTGCTGAGAAGGACTTTGGGGTGTCTGTTGGAGTCAAAGTGCCCAGGAGCCACTGGTGCTGGCAGCCCAGGGGCAGCTGTGTGCTGGCTGCAGGGAGAGCAGCAGCACAGGGAGGGGATTCTGCCCCTCTGCTCTGCTCTGCTCAGCCCTCACCTGCAGCACTGCCTCCAGCTCTGGAGAACCAGCACAAGGAGGACCTGAAGCTGCTGGAGAGGGTCCAGAGGAGGCCACCAAGATGCTCAGAGGCTGCAGAACCTCCCCTGTGGGGACAGGCTGGCAGAGTTGGGGTTCTACAGCCTGGAGAAGGCTGCAGGGAGAGCTCAGAGCAGCCTTGCAGTGCCTGAAGGTGGCCTACAGAAGGCTGCAGAGGAACTGGTCCCAAAGGCCTGCACTGATAGGACCAGAGGCAATGGTTTGAAATTAGTGAAGAGCTTTGGCTGGGTGTTGGGAACAAGTCCTGCACCGTGAGGCTGCTGGAACACTGCAACAAGTTGCCCAAGGAGGTAGTTTGGGCCCATCCCTGGAGATACTCAAGGTGAGGCTGAAGAGGGCTCTGGGCAGCCTGATGCAGTTTAGGATGTCCCTGCTGAGTGCAGAGGGAGTTGGACTGGATGAGCTTTGAAGGTCCCTTCCAACCCAGACCATTCTGGCTCCAGGATTCTACCTGCCACAGTTTCCCTGTTTGTCAGGACTGTTAAGTGCAGGCAGCTGTTGCTCAGCCCCCTCAACACCTACAGGAAGACCACCCCCATGGAAAGTTCACACAGGTAACACTGCACAAGGAGTCAGCAATGAAGCAGCTGGAAAAGACACCAATGGACTTCCCCAGTCCTCTGAAGCAACATTAAAAGCCTCTTAACTGCACAGCATCAATTAGCAGAGACTGCTCTAAGGAGCACAGGTAATGGCCACACAGGTAAGCAGGGCAGAGTGGGAAGGCAGCTTCTGCAAGGCAGAGTTACCTCACACAGGGCTGGGAGGGGTCTTTGAGGAAATCTAAGAGTTCAGACAGGGAGAGCTGGTGTGGCCTGCTACTGCCAACACCAAAGGTGTCTGTGCCAGCACCACTGCCTGGCAGCCAGGACTGTTCTGTTCCCATCCATGCTGCTTCCAGCTCTTAGGCTTCTACACGAGGCCCCACCTGGAATACTGCATCCAGCTCTGGGCTCCCCAGTTCAGCAGGGACAGGAGACAGAGCCCAAGGGAGGGCTGCAAGGATGCTGCAGGGACTGCAGCACTGCCTGAGGAGGAGAGGCTCAGAGCCCTGGGGCTGCTTAGTCTGCAGGGGAGAAGGCTGAGAGGGGATCTGAGCAATGTCTGTCAAGAGCTGAGGGCTGGGGGGCAGCAAGGGAGGGACAGGGACAGGCTCTGCTCACTTGTGCCCTGGCATGGGACAAGGGCAAGGGATGGGAACTGCAGCACAGGGAAGTTGCAGCTCAAGATGAGGAAGAACTTCTTGGCTGTGAGGGTCCCAGAGCCCTGGCACAGGCTGCCCAGAGAGGTTGTGGAGTCTCCTCTGGAGCCTTTCCAGCCCTGTCTGGATGTGTTCCTGTGCCACCTGTGCTGGATTCTCTGCTCCTGCTCTGGCAGGGGTTGGACTGGAAGATCTCCAGAGGTCCCTTCCAACCCCTAACATCCTGTGCACAGTGGTCTGAGGCAGGCTGGGGTCTGGCAGGTCAGGGCAGGCTCTTTGCCTTGCTGCAGTGGGTGCCTGGCTCTGGCAGGCAGGATGAGGTCAGCTGAGGAGAGCTCAGCTCGCTCCAGCCTCCAGCAGGCTGCTGCCAGTGCCGCTCCTTACTCACGCCGGGGGTTTGAACAGAGGAACCAACCTGCCTTTGGCTGGGAGGAAAACAAACCACGGAGAGAAGCAGACAGACACTTGTCAAGGTTGTAAATTTCATTTTATAATGATGGCTGTTGGAAGTTGCTCAAAGGTTTTTTTTTTTTGGGCTGTCACAGTCCTAGAAGAGATGGCAGCGTAGAGATGAGTTGGATGTGGCCCTTCTGCCACTGGGACCCTACACATTGCAACACACCGAGTAGCACGGGGTGTGGTGGGGGTGGGGAAGGTCTAATTAGTAGCTCAAATTTCATTTGGTCCTTTGCACTCCTTTGCCCATCACGAGACCTTAGCCTATGTATTTATTTTATTTCTTTCTTTTTATCCACTACGATTTTGCACCTATCAACTTCTCACTTACTGTCTAAGAGGTTTGTAAATACTTTTTTTTTGTTCGTTTTAGAAGACAAGAAAGAGCTTGGTTATGGAAATCAGTTATGGAGGACAAAATAAACCAAGACACTTTGGAGACCACACAATGCAGTCCTCAGTGAGCTTTACTGGAAGGATCTATTTGCCTGTCCTGCTTCACCAGGGCAGGACTGGAGAACTCGTTAGGAATTCAGAACGCTTAACAATCTTTCTGCTTCTTCATTCCTCCTCAGGAATAGTTTTAGCCTTGGAATTTCTTTTCTCCTAGCTGAGATTATGAAGCTGTACTTATTCTACTCCTACACTACGTGGAGATTCTGTGCATTGCACTGAATCAGGTCAGTTATAGGCAGAGGGCTTAGGCTAATCCCCTGCTCCTTACCACGAGCGTGCAGAGCAGTTCAGATACTTACACGAATGGCACTTTGCACAGGGCTGGACTTCAGCACTGCAGCGCAGCAAACTCTTCCTCCACTCTCACTTAACAGGGCAGGAATACCAGCAGCAAAGACATGGACTTAGAACACAAGATCCTAACCTATTCCCAGCTGGAGAAGCAGAAGGTACTGCTGCAGGAAGGGAAAAGCTACTCGCCAGAAGTTCAGCTCCTTCCCTAGCCTTGCCCTGCTGCAGTGAGCCTGTCCCAGTGCTTCCTCTCCTCCCTGTCAAGTATTTGCCTGGGAAGAAGTGAGGAAAAAACAACAACCCAAAGCATACCCAACCCCCAAATTCCAAAGGATGTCTGTAACATCTACAGGGATGGGATTTGGGGATTATAAACAGGCCTAAGCCTTACTGTGTCTTGACTGTGTCAGCAAAACGGGAATGAGGACCTCACTCCAAACAAACATTTCCACTCTCCTGGAGCCCAACATACAAATTCCACAATCCAGTTACACAGGCCACAGAACAACAATTCCTCTTTTCCCAACCTCTTAATGGGGGCAGAATGCAGTCTACATCTACACAGAGTTGTCAGTACATTGGGAACTCCACTGGGTCTTGCTGAGGGGAACCAACATCCATCCTATGACAAAGATTCCTTTCATGAATGGCTCCCACACAAAAAAAAAAAAAAAGTGTATTCCCATGACTGATTTGTTGTGGTTTGGTTTTGGTTTTTTTTTTCCAGACTCAAATACTTTGTCTTCAGATTGTCCCAGTCTAGGGTTTGATGTTGCCAAGTGTCTGGTTTGGTGCTTCTTGAGCTTCTGCTCTGCACTCCTCTACCTCTCTGAGTGCTCAGTGGTTCCTGGTGCACTGTGCTGAGTGGCAGCGCTGACTTTAAGATATGAATGTACAAAACATCTGACCAGCAGGTATTGGAAAACTGTATTCAGGGTTAATCCCCCTGGATTCTGTAATAAACTAAGAAGATCTTTTAGAATGGTTCAGCATCAGAATGTCTTCTGAATTGTTCCTGTTCCTAGATTCCGTGACCTTAACTCCTTTATGAGACAGCTAGTTAAAAAAACATGGTTCTGTTCAGAGGTGCTTTAGCTACACTGGAGAATGCTGGGTTTAACAGGGAGCACTGGTGCAGGGAACTGAAAGAAGTCTCCCAGGTCAGTTGAAACTTGTCTTGAAGACTCTGATGTTTGCAGAGTGAGCCTGTGGAGGATGGCACACCGAGACTGACGCGACTGAGGCAGCAAGAAGAGGCTCCACGCTGCAAGACTGCCTCTGTGTGTGTATGTGGTTTTATTTCCCAGTTTTCCTGCTTGTTTCAGTCCCAGGCTGTCCAAACCTTGCAGGTCACTGAAGTAGTTTTGTTTGGTAGGCTTTTGAATGCTCTTTTTTTTTTCCTCTCTTAGTGGGTTTGGTTTTGGTGTCCACAGTCCTCATGGGATGAGCGAGCTGAGCCGTGCAGAGGACTGTGTCATACCCACTCTTGGACAGGTCTTTTATAATAGACAACGTTTTGCTGCACCTCTTTGTTTTTGAACTGGAAGATTGTGTATACCAGGACAAGGATACAGAGAGACAAAATGCAGGGGATGACAACTGCAATGGCATTGACAGTGCTAGGCACATCATTTATTGTCACCATAATGTCCACGTCGTCGTGGGGCAGGCGCCTGTCTTTGCTCCGCTCCACCTCCTTCTGGTTACAGCCCATCCAGTCTTTGAGGATGGACCTGGGGTAGCCTGGCTCCACGCTCAGCCTCTGGTTGTCAAACTTCCAATACTCCTTCCCCTTGTAAAAGTAGGTGTAAACTGGAAAAGAAAAGAGAGAGCATTCCTCAGCACACCGCTGCCGGCTCGGTAGTGTTTCTGTGAGGGTCACAGAGCTGCCAGGGCTGGAAGGCAGCTCAAGGATCATCCATGGGCAGGATGGGCAGGGACACCTCACACTACATCAGGTTGCTCAGAGCCACATCCAGTCTGGCCTTAAATACCTCCAGGGGTGAGGCTTCCACCACCTGCCTGGGCAATCTCTGCCAGTGTCTCACCGCCCTCATGCTGAAGAACTGCTTCCTAACATCCAATCCGAATCTCCCCACTTCTAGTTTTGCTCCATTCCCCCCAGTCCCATCACCACCTGACACCCTAAAAAGTCCCTCCCCAGCTTTCTTGTAGCCCCTTTCAGATACTGGAAGGCCACAATAAGGTTTCCTCAGATGTGCCTCTGCACAGGCTCTCTAGGCTGGGGGCGGCAGCTGCCTGGGCCAGTGAAACGTTCACCCAGAGCATCCCAACACTGCTGAGAAGTGAAGGTGCTTCTGGACCTAGGATTTAAAGGAGATGCCAGAGCTTGTGAGTGCTACTGTACCCACAGAACACCACTCCCCTTGGCCAGGACAAAGTGTGAATACAAATCCCACAACTAACTTTGGAAGTGATTTCTCACAGAGCCATCTGCAAACAGCAGCTCAGCAGCAGCACCCAATTAGCACTCCATAGAGAGGCAGCTGCAGGGTGCTTGAAGAATGTTCACCCAGCCTGAGCCAGCAGATGCTGAGTGAGTCCTGCTGCTGACAAGAAGCTGATGATTTATGCTGCATGTTCTCTGAGTACCTCTCAACTCCCCAGATGAGGCCTTTTCAAAATGAGCAAGGAGAAGGAAGCAGTGGGGAAAGCTTGGAGCCTCCTGCCTCTGTCCTCCAGCCTGGCTGGTGCTCACTGCAGATCTCCAGCCTAGCCTAGCCCTGCAGCCCTAAGTTTAAACAAGGCCTCACCAGCACAAGCCCTCCCTCTTAGTTCTTTCTCCAACTCAAAGAAGAAGAAATCAGAGAAGGAGACTCTGGAGGTCCAGCTCCCTACTCAGAGCGTGGCTAACTTCAAAGTACCTCAGGCAGATTGGAGTGACTGAGGCAGCTACAGTAAGGAGCTAGAAGAGAAATGTAATTATGGCATCCTCTCAGTCAGGGCCCAGGAAACCTTGGGTAGGGGCTGCTGTGGCAGCACAACCAGCAAAGGTCCCACAGCTGGCATCACAAAAGTGTGGTTTAGCAGCTGAGGAGGTGCATGGGTTGGGGTAAGGGTTAGGAAGGCTCTCAGACTGCTGTGGCTCACAGGTGTCCACCTGCCTCCAGGACTTCTGAGACTCAATTCCTGTGCCAGGGAATCATAGAATGATAGCACCATGGAATCAGTCAGGGCTGGAAGGGACTGCAAGGATCATCCAGTTCCAACCCTCTGCCTTGGGCAGGGACACCTCACACTAGAGCAGGTTGCCCACAGCCACATCCAGCCTGGCCTTAAGCACCTCCAGGGATGAAGCTTCCACCACCTCCCTGGGCAACCCTTCCCAGGGTCTCACCACCCTCATGGTAAAGAACTTCTTCCTAACATCCAGTCTGAACCTACCCACTTCCAGCTTTGCTCCATTCCCCCAACTCCTATCACTACTCTAAAAAGTCCCTCCCCAGCTTTCTTGTAGCCCCCTTCAGACACTGGAAGGCCACAACAAGGTCACCTGGGAGCCTTCTCCTCTCCAGACTGCACAGCCCCAACTCCCTCAGTCTCTCCTCACAGCAGAGCAGCTCCAGCCCTCTGCTCATCCTCGTGGCCCTGCTCTGGACACCTTCCAGCCCCTCCATATAATAACCTTATAATAGAGGCTCCAGAACTGGATGCAGTACTCCAGGTGGGGTCTCAGCAGTGCAGAGCAAAGGGGGAGGATCACTTCCCTCTCCCTGCTGCTCACACTGCTCTTGCTGCAGCCCAGGCTTTGGTTGCCCTCTGCCAGAGGGCAGAGGTTGCCTGTGCCAGAGCACACTGACAGCTCACATTGAGCTTCTCCTTCACCAGCACTCCCAAGTCCCTGAGGCAGCCACAGCCGCCCAGCAGAGCAGCCATGCAGCTCTGCCAAGCACACTTACAGCCTTCCTTGCTGATGAAGGCTCCCTGTGGAGCCTGAGGGATTCCTCTCCACACGGTGATGGGCTTGGGGTAGCCTGGGTCAGTGGCTCTCTTGTCCTCGTTGTACCTCCAGTACCTGTCACCCTTGAAGAAGTAGGTCTTGCCCACTGGCTCCCAGCGCAGCGCCGTGTCGATGCCTTCCCGGGGCAGGCAGCTGCCCAGCTCCACCAGGCTGTGTGGGTAGCCTGGCTCTGCTGTCACCTCTTTAAACACCCAGTACTTGTCTCCTAGAGGTGAATAGGGAAACAAGCCACAGATTGGCCTAATGAGTTGGTGGTGTAAATGTAAAAGACCAATGAGGAGCCAGAGTACGTTGAGGGCTTCCAGGTTCTGCTGCATTTGGGATGAGGCTGCTTCTCAGCTTGGGTTTAAACTTGAAACCTGATTTAATTTCCTATTTTCTCCCCTCTCCCAGCTCAAAGCCACTGTCCCTTGTCCTAGCACCCCCAGCCCTTTGGCAAAAGTCTCTCCCCAGCTCTCCTGGAGCCCTTTCAGCTACTGGAAGGCTGCTCTAAGTCTGCCTGCAGCCTTCTCGAGGCTTAACAGCCCCAACTGCCTCAGCCTGTTCCCACAGGGGAGGTTCTCCAGCCCTCTGAGCATCTTTGTGGCCTCCTCTGGACCCTCTCCAGCAGCTCCAGGTCCTTCTTGTGCTGGGGCCTCAGAACTGGAGGCAGTGCTGCAGGTGAGGTCTGAGCAGAGCAAAGTAGGGGGGGAGAATCACCTCACTTGTGCTGCTAGTCCCACTTCAGCTGCTCCTCAGCTCTTGTTTTGGAAGAGAAGGTCAAGAACCCTTTCCAATCTACTTTCACTAGGCCAGTCGTGATTTCAAAAACTTCTCTCCTACTCTCTCATCCCCCAGTCAGGCTGAGTAGCTCTTTGCAGGCAGCCAGCCCATAATGTATTGATCTGTTGCCTTTCACAGAATCACAGAATGGTAGGGGTTGGAAGTGACCTCTGGAGATCATTGAGCTCACCTGCCTGCCAAAGCAGGATCACCTAGGAACACATCCAGAACACAGGAACACATCCAAATGGAGCTTGAAGGTTCCCAGAGAAGGAGACTCCACAGCCTCTGGGAGCCTGCTCCAGGGCTCCAGCACCCTCATACCAAAGAGGTTTCATCTCATGCTGAGGTGGCACCTCCTGGGTTCCAGCTTGTGCCCATTGCTCCTTCTCCTGTCACAGGACACCACTGACAGGAGCCTGGCACCTGCTTCTAGACACCCACCCCTCAGATGTGTGTAATCACTGCCAAGATCTCCTCTCAGGCTGCTCTTCTGCAGACTAACCAGCCCCAGGGCTCTCAGCCTCTCCTCATCAGACAGATCTTCCAGTCCCCTCAGCATCTTAATGTCCTTCTGCTGAACTCTCTCCAGCAGATCCCCGACCCTCTTGTACTGGGGAGCCCAGCACTAGACAAAATACTCCCAGCTGTGATCTCAGCAGGGCAGAGCAGAAAGGGAGAAGAACCTCCCTCAACCTGCCAGCCACATTATTCCTTACACGCCCCAGGAGCCCATTGGCCTTCTTGGCCACCAGGGCACATTGCTGTCCCATGGAACAACTTGTCCAAGGTCCTTCTCCACGGAGCTGCTTTCCAGCAGGTGAAGCCCTAACCTGTAGTGCTGCAGGGGATCCTTCCTCCCCAGGTGCAGGATTCTACACTCTCAACTTTCAATATAGTCACAGAATCACAGAATCCATGTCAGGGGTTGGAAGGGACCTTGCAAGCTCATGCAGTCCAACCCCCCTGCCAGAGCAGCATCTCCTGTCCATGGAGCTGAGAGGCTGTCCCTGGACAGGAATTCAGGAGAGCAGGTACTGTGGTTGTGTACCAGCACAGGATGATGTTTTCCAGCTGTAAAGGGTTAACCCTCCTGGGTGGGGGGAGTGGTCAGAACTTGACCCCACATCTGCCTGACCCTAGGTGTAGTGCTTAGCCCACTCCCACTGCCTGTCTGGACCCCCTACCTTTTTGTAACTCCCCTACCTTAAATACCTTTTATTTGTTGTTAAAGTTTTCTTTTTACCTTCCAAACTGTAGCCAGACTGTTCTTTGGGTGTTTTTACCCCTTCTGTCTCCTCCTTTCTTTCCCCCTTTCCAAAAGGGGTGGGAGAGGGGAAAGCATCCTACTATTATTGTATTGGTTTCCCCTGAGAAGCTAAACTCAAACCAATACACCAGCCAAGCTTACAACTTGCCCTGAGGTTCCAGGAGCCTGTTCAGACCCTGTTACAGTGCAAGAAGCCCCAGCTTAAGGCTGGTCATTCTATCTCTTTAGGAGACAGCTGTCCAGAAATGTGGTTTGGGAGAAGCCCTTAATGCCCTGCTGAAACATGTTCTAAGTGCCAGGCAGGTAACTGACACTGCCTGGGAACTAGGAGCTAACTCGTCTTATCACATGGAAGCTTCACACAGAGATGGCCCTGGCAAGGCCAGCCCACACAGACCTTGAGCTTAGGACTGCAGATCTGAAGGGCAGATCCTGCCTCTC
>WBNM01029886.1:3415-5915 GCA_013399055.1 Ramphastos sulfuratus
TTTTTTTCCCTTGTTTTGTCGTGGGGTTTTTTTGTGGGTTTGATTTGGTTTTTACCTCCGAGTGATAGCTTTGACTTCTGTCCAGATCTCTCGGAAAGCCTTCAATCTTGTCCTTAAGTGTTTTTATGCTAAACAGGCAAATCGTAAATGCTGAGAAACTGTGACATTTATGTGAAGATCTAGTTAAAGGACTTTATTTGTTTTCTTTATCTGTTGGGTTTTTTTTCTCCAACACACACACCACCACCACCCCATTCCCTCTCCTCTTCCCCCTCCTCTCCTGTCCCCTCCCTCCCTCCAGTCTTTTATTCTTTTGTCTTGGAATGGATTTAATGAGGCTGCAAACACTACAACTCAATATAACCAAGAAATAAAAAAAAAAAGGAAAAAAAATAGAAGAGTGTCTGGGTGTATGGAAAACAGGCTGGAAGTTAATTTGGATTTCTGATCCATTGACTCCTGTGTGCACAGAGGAAGGATGCCGAGGCCTCCTTTCACCCGCAGAAGTTTGCCACACGTGGTTGGGGCGGGTTGATAAATAAAGCCTCCTCTCGAAGATTTGCAGAGTGTTAATTTGGCTAGCTCCTCATTTCCAAATAACTGCGATTTTGGTTATTTAATTTGCATATCGAAAATCCAAAGGTCTTTTCTTTTTTTTTACTTTTTTTTGAGGGGGTTATCTTAAAAATAAAGCATAGGCTTGTGCCCCTCGTTTTCATACATTTCGAAAAACGCCGTTCCTGGGGATTACCTAGCCGGGGAGATTTATTGCTCGAGGTTTACTCTTTCTCGAATTCTACGTACAATCTGAAATTGTTTGGTTGTTGTTTTGGTTTTTTGGGTTTGGGGTTTTTGGGGTTTTTTTTCGCTCTTATTTTTAATTTCTTTTCTCTCTCTCTTTTATTTATTTTTTTCCCCAGAGATAGGGACGCGGTGACAGCGCTGAATCGTGCCTTTTGGGTCTGACCCAGCCCCGGGCCTTTCCCGTCTGCTGCTGCCAGGGCCGCGATCAGAGCAGCAGGCAGGGCCCGCACCGAACCCCTCCTGCCCATCCCGTTCCCCGGAATTACCCTGTAGCCCTAAACCAGCCGATCCTGCGGGTGGAGGATCTGCCTCACCGCCCCAGCCGCCAGGACCCGCTCTGCCCCGGAGAAAGGGAGAGCTGGGCCGCGACCCCGGGGACCTGCTGGTCGAGGGCTGTCGGGACATTGGCCCCCTCACCTGTTTTTTGTCCCTGACTCCGGTGTTTCCTGCGCGGATTCACAGCGGGGGACAGAGTAGGTCTCGTTATCCTATTCCCGGGCAAACACGGAACGTTTCGGTGTTCCTTGCTCTCGGCCCGGCGTCCCGTGTTCCTGCTCCCCGCGATTCACACTGAGGGGAAGTGGACACGGGGTAGGGGGAAAGTCTGGCCTTTCCCACATGGATCGAATCGAAAGGGTCCGTATTCAAGCGGGGTAGAAGGAATTCTCAGCAGGGAAGGGAAAAAAAAAAAAAAAAAGGCATAAACCTGCTCAAGCAGGGCTGTGAAATTTTCCTAGCTCCTGGTTTAGGGAGGTGAAAATCTGCAGTTTGGCAAAACGCTGTGCGGGAGAAAAGGGGTGGCTTTGCAGGAGCGGGATGGAGGCTAGATAGCCCTCCCGAAATGCTGTGCCCCAGACGCTTCCCGTCGGGGTAGGCAGGTGTAGGTAGGCGCAGCGCAGTGGCTATACCCTTGCCCCTCGCATGCTGACCCCCGGGAGTCTCGGCCCAACTCGCATCCCGGCCAGTGCTGTTCCCTCTCGGCAGAATTCCATTTTTGCACTCCCTGCGCTCCCTTCAACCCTTCCTTCACCCCCAAACCTGACACTGCTTTGGATTTCGTTTGGAAATGGGAGGGAAGCAGGAGGGGGATGTTGTCTCCTTGGAAATGCTACCTTTTGGGGGTTGGGATTTCTTTCTAATCCTTCTATTTTTTTCTTTTTCTGAAGGGGGGTGGAGGAGATCTGTATTTCATCTTGTTCACTTCACACAGGATTCCCAGACTGAGAATAAAGCCCCCTCCTGAATTATCCAACAGGGCTAAAGCAGGTTGAGTCAGTGAAATTCAGTTCCTTATTTTATGAGGTGTCAGGGCTGATGTCGAATATGGCAACGATAACTAATACTACAGTCTGAGGGACCAGAACGTGGTAATTAATCCCAAAGACTTAAGTGTATTTTAGTTCAGGAGAAAAAAAATCACTAATTCAATCGTCCGGAAAATTGAAGTTTGATGCATGAGTCTCTGCTGAAAGGAAAGGCTTTTTCTTCCCGATCCTGGGGTTGGGGCAGGAATCGCAGCCTTTCTCCTCCACTTCTCTGAAAGGCCCCGGTACAGAGCCGCTGCCCGCTTGCCTCTGGCCCGGACACACTGGGGACCGGCACCCTGGGGACTAGCAAGCTGAGGGATATGAAGACACACACAGGGCACTTACTCCTTCCCTCTGCATTCTCTACCGACCTTTCTGCCAGGCCACCT
>WBNM01029886.1:10915-47939 GCA_013399055.1 Ramphastos sulfuratus
AGTGCGGCAATGTGTGTCGCGTCCGACCCACGCGTGTCCCTGGGGACGAGGGGCAAAACCACCTTCCCCTAGGCTTAACCCTTCCGTCGCCAGCGGTCTCGGGGTCCTGAGTTTCATCTCTAAGATCTCAGCCTCATCCATCACCGAGTTTAAAAAAAAAAAAATCAAGAGGGAAACCAATACAGACAAACACATCAAGACACAGGAGTGGCGACCCTTAGAAAAGGCAGGGTCCAAACAGATATGAATCATTTTTCTTTGCATACTTTAAAGGAATTACTAGTGATATGCACGGCTGTCACTGCAAACTACATTTATGGATTTGCAAGTCATTTCCATAAATCAGCTGCATTGGATCCATCAGAAGAGCAGAGCCTGGCGTCGGTGCGAAGATGATGGAGCTCTCTTTGAACGTATAATGAAGTGTTCCAAGGGCTGCAGTTATTTTTCTGCTTGTTAAGGATTTTTTTTTTTTTTTTTAAGGGGGAGGGTGGCCTCCTCGAATTTGATTTTAAATTAAAACGTCGCCAAGAGATGTTTTATTGGTGATCACCCTTATGATAAATTTATGCTTCAATAATTACTTTTCACGGGATATCGATTTCCTCTGGCAAAAGCCTTTGTCCCTCCTTCCCGAACCCTGTCTCCCATTTCCCGAACAAGGCAGCACTCCCCTTCTTACCCCTCTGGGGACAGCTCCGAAGGCAGAAACATGGGTGGGGATGGGGGAACTGAGCAACCTCGGTGAGGATGGGAGCTGGGGGACCACTAATGTTCACACATGAGTGTAAACCAACTGCCGGGGGAGCCCCATGTCAGGTCCCTCTCAGCCACCCAGACCCTCCTTGGGTTCAGTGGGACCATAGATGGAGGAGGAAGATCTTCCCCTGACACTTTGAGGGTGTCCCTCAAAGGCATGCAGGCAGCCTCTGGGACTGCAGCAAAACCCTCTGCTTCGAGGTGTCCTGACTGCTGGGGAGGTGAACTGATGCTCCACAGTCATCCTGGCCTCTCCATTCCCCTAAATCCAGGGCAAACCTTTTGAGAGAGTGTACCTGGTCCCAGCAACCTGTAAAACAGGGGACTCCCTGTTGTCCCCCACCCCTTCTGCCTTAGCACTGGTGAAAGCTCGCTGATTGACTGTCCCATCCCACCGTGTCACCCATGTAAGTTAAGTCCCCACATCCCAGTCCTGGTGCCTGCAGGAGCATGCAACACAGCACATGGCAAAGGGAAGGTCTTGCTTTACCTGGGACATAACCCTGAGGATTACAAGTGCTCTGAACGGCGCCCCAATCTGCAAATGCTCCACCCCCTGCCAAGGACTCAGCTCCCTCCTCTACACTACCCAGCCCGCCCATCAACTCCAATCCCACCTTCTTTTCTTAGAGCTCCACTGACCTACTGTTGGAAACATGTTCAGGGCACTCAAGCAGATGCAGAAGGTCCTTGGTGGCTTCATAGCACAAGACAATGCCAAGACCATGCCAAACCAGGACCAGCTTGTTGCACAAATGCTCCTTACCTTCAAAAACATTATTACAGCCAGACTAGAGTTCTCCAAGATGTTGAATTAATCCAGATAAATCACTTCTGATCTGTCCTTTCCTGACAAAGCCAATATTCCTCTCTGCTCCCCCCACCTCCTCCATTTATTATGGAAATAACTTTCCCCTTGGAAGTGACTCACACCATGCTTAGAGGACAGAGCAGTGAGAACAGGACCAGACAGAAACTTCAAGCCTGTGGTGATACTCCCAGAGGACTCATTCACAAGGTTTCCTTCTCTTTACACTATAAGCTGGCTGCTGTATTTTCTCCTTTAAAAGTAATTTTGGCCCTTTCATTGGAAGCAGGAATACAATATTTGGTGAAAAAATGATGCAACTGTGAGCATGAAGCTTGCTGGCTGTGACGAGGCCCACGCTCAGGAGAAGTTTACTGGTGTTGGCAGCTCAGGTCTTAGCTCCCATGGTAAAAATCACAGGTACTGACATGTAGATGGATGGATCATGTTGTTACCTGTTTGGTTTTTATTTTAAAGCAAGGAATTAGAATAGTGCACATCACTTGTCCCCATCCTAAACCCCAAATGCCAAACCAACACCCTGGCAGCTGGCCGGGGCAGGGTTCCTATGGAAGCAAGGGGAGGCTTGTGAGCACTAACAGCAAAGCTTTGGTGGGGACCCAGGCTGTGAGCAGAGCCTGGACCACACTCCACACCCTGGCCTTGTCCCAGACCAGTTTTGCAGCAAGGCTGCGAAACACAGCATGCACCCTGTGGGGTACATCTTTGGCCAGGCACGGGGGATTCCTTCCAGTTGCTTGTGGTACCACTGCTTTTAGCTGCCACAGGGCATGGGAAGCAATTGGTTTGGTGGGTTATTTGGTTTTGGTTGGGGGTTTTTTTGTTTGTTTGTTTGTTTGTTTGTTTCTCTGGAGAGTCCCTAGCAGATACTACCTTTCTTATTCAGCTGGGGCCAGTAATTGCTCTCCAGATTCCTGTATACTGCCAAAGATGTGGCAAACAAAGAGCTAAAATGGGCACAAGCTGGAGAGCTCCAAATCCAGCACAGAGATCAGGGCAAAAACGGGTCCCATGAGCAGCTAGGAAGGAGAAATGGGCTTTCCTGTTCCATTCCTCTCCCCTCAGCTCCTTTTAAACTCTGGCCTCTGCTCTCTGAGTGACCCGAAGTGATGCTGTTTCACACCATCCTCTGATCACCTCCTGCTCCAGATGCCTCTTCGGTAGGGCAGGCCGAGCCGCCAAGACACCAAATTCAGGCTGCTCCCCTCCTAGTTACAGCACTGACTATCCGGGACTGCCCATTTTCCTGCCTTACCAGAACCTGGCTTCAATGTCACTGCTGCTTCAGTCTCTGCTCACCACATCCCTGCGACAAACCCGTGGGCACCCCAATGCCGCTTTGCTGCGGACCGCGGAGGAGGGATCTGGGCCGGGGGTATGCAGAGGGAATCCGCGGCCCCACTTCGGTGCCCCCCTCCCTTTCCTCGGCACGGTGGAACCGGCTCGTCTCTGCCGCCCTGCCCGACTCTCAAAGCTTAGGCGAGGGGGACCTCTGCAGGCTGCGCTGCCGCCGGTCCCCCGAACACGCCTGCCCACCTCACTGCGTGGGACAGAGCAGAGCGTGCTACCTCCTGCTAGGCGCTTTTCGTAGGGGAAGTCCCCCTTTCTAAAGGTATATAGCTAAAAAGTGGAAGGAGGTTGTGGCTGAAACACTCTGTAGAATCTCTTTTTCTGTTAGGTGAGCAGACACTTCATGTCCCTCAGAGAAATCAAGTCATGTTTTGTCAGGGCTTGGGATCATACCAATGGCAGGCACTGTGAAGGAGCATTGCCCCCCCTCCCGCCATGCCCCATACCAGGAGTTGAGGAAGCAGAATGCTACCCCAATAATCCAGGCTGAAGAGTGAAACCCATGCCCTGCTTCAAAAGGACTTCAGAGGAGATTGCTGCTTAAACTGAAGAGATGTTGCTGCCACAGATGTTGCTGAAGGACATCAGGGAAAGTCAAAGTCAGGCACAGGGTTAGACACCACCTGTTTCTCAAGCAGTGGGGTGGTAGGGAAAAAACAGGCATCTCCTCCTAGATAGTCCTGTGGGCATGGCATGCACACCACTCAGTCCCTGTCCTTCCAGATTTAAATGTCTTAAATTTCAACCAAAATAGACTTGACAAGCACAGGAAATTCAGTCCCTGTTTGAAATCTTGTTCCATTGGGAAGATGGACTTTGGAAATTTCCTTGTTATGTGCACATAGTTCCTCTGCATCCAAGGTTGCCTCTAACAGAAACTCTCCTGCCTCCTACTTCACACCTGGAGCAAGCCCTGTGACTCCCCCATCTATGACCCATCCCAAACATGCCAGCTGCTTAAGTGTTAGGAGCTGCTTTATACTTCCATGTTCATAGCCACCTGCAGAACTGGGATGAACCAGTTCTCCTATGACAAGGTGACCTGCTGAGTGGATGAGGGAAAGGCTGTGTATGTTGCTTACCTGGACTTTAGTAAGGCATTTGACACTGTCTCCCACATCACCTTTCTGGAGAATTGGATGAGTTGTTGTTTTTCTCAGTAAAAACCTGGCTAAATGTCCGGGCCCAAAGAGTGCTGGGGGAATGGAGTTAAATCCAGTTGGTGGCCATTCACAAGTGGTATTCCTCAGGGGCCACTTCTCTTAAATATCTTTGTCAGTGATCTGGATGAGGGCACTCAGTGCACCCTCAGTAAGTTTATGGCTGACGCTAAGCTGGGAGAGTGTTGGTCTGCTTGAGGGCAGGAATGCTCTACAGAGAGACCTGGACAGGCTGAATCAAGGAGCTAGAGCCAGCTGTATGAGATTCAAAAAGGACAAGTGCTGGGTCTTGCACGTGGGTCACAACAACCCCAGGCAATGCTACGGGCTTGGGGCAGAGTGGCTGGAAAACTGCCCAGCAGAGAAAGGCTCAGGGGTGTTGACTGACAGCTGGCTGAAGATGACCCAGCAGTGTGCTCAGGTGGCCAAGGCCAACAGCATCCTGGCCTATATCAGGATAGGGTAGCCAGCAGGAGTAGGGCATTGGTTGTCCCCCTGTACTTGGCATTGACTAGGTCATACTGTGTTCAGTTTTGGGGCCCTCACTGCAAGAAAGACACTGAGGTGCTGGAGTGGGTCCAGAGAAGGGCAGCAAAGCTAATGAAGGGCCTGGGGAACAAGTCTTGTGATGAGCAGCTGAGGGAGCTGGGGTTGTTTACCTTGAAGAAAAGGAGACTGAGGGGAGACCTTCATGCTCTATGCAACTACCTGAAATGAGGACATAGTGAGGAGGGTGTTGGTCTCTTCTCCCTAGTAACGAGTGATAGGATGAGAGGAAATGGCCTCAAGTTGCACCAGAGGAGGTTTAGATTGGATATTAGAATAAACTTCTTCCCTGGAAGGGTTATCAAACACTGAAACAAGCTTCCCAAGGAGGTGGTTGAATAATCCTCCCTGGAGGTTTCAAAAAGAGGCATAGATGTGGTGCTAGGTGATATAGTCTAGTACCAAACTTATCATGATCTGCAACACTTTTATTCATGGAAGTATTGAAGCCTTGAGTGTAAGGGATATCACAAGTCACATTCCTTTGTGC
This sequence comes from Ramphastos sulfuratus, assembly GCA_013399055.1. Lineage (NCBI taxonomy): Eukaryota > Metazoa > Chordata > Aves > Piciformes > Ramphastidae > Ramphastos > Ramphastos sulfuratus. Next base: position 16,050 of record WBNM01029886.1, read on the forward strand.
TCACATTGACACCTTCCCCAGGCATCCTGTACTTGTTCATCCCCTGCTACAGACACAGTCATCCATGCCAGGGATGCTTAGTGGGCTGTTAAAGAAGATGGAGCCAGACTCTTCTTGGAGTACAGGTACAGGCAAAGGGTAAATGGACACAAAGAGCAGAGAACAAGAGTTGTATCAAGGAAAATTCCAAATAGATAACAGGAAAAGAAACTTTCCACATGGAGGGTAGTGAAATTCTGGACAATGCATCAGACTTTGGGGTCAGCTATCTTGGAGACACTTAAAGGTTGACTGAATTGATTCTGCAGCAGTGAGCCCTGCTCAGAGAGAGTGCTGGATCAGAGGCTTCCTGAAGTCACTGACAACCTAAATTATGCTATGATTCCATGGTGATATAAACAAACTCCTGGGTGCCGATCTTATATCCCACTCATCCATCAGTGCTTTGCAGCACAGCAGAATACACTGGACCAGCCGAGCAACTTCCAAGCCCATCAGCACAAGCAGTAATGTAAAGCTGGTGTCACAGAGCCTGTAATCAGCTCCTATTTCTCATTTCTTAAAATCATATTATTTTACGATCCACTAATGCTTTTGCCAAATAGTTCCATTTGTTCTTCACCTAATTCAACTGTAGCCTTTAATTGTTTAACACTAATAGCTCTCATTTCTTTCATTCTTTTCTTTGTCCTGTGGGGGAAATCAGCCATGACACCCAGGAGCAAGGTTTCAAAACAACTTCTGTCTTCATTCCTTGTTCCCTGCCCATCCCAGGGTGCAGAAACCATGGCCAATGGAGGAGAGAATTTGCCCCGTTTGATCCATGAACATTTCAAGGGAAATCAAAAGGACAGTTAGTGTTGACAGAAGTAAAGACAGAGACAGGATCACTCCAAAGTGAGAAGAAACAATAAATAATTGATAAATTGGGGCTGCCATTGGGACCACCTACTCCATATAACTGATGTTTGGAGTGAGGCAGCGCTGCCAGGACCTGGCTCTGAAGCATCTCACTTTGGAATGGTGACAAGCTTTCCACTTAAAACCTTTTTGCAATGCATTTGGATAAGAAAGTTGAAGATATGGTAAAGAAGGACTCCCGGAGAAAGTTTCCTAGCCTCTTCTGCCTTCTGTTCTGCTGTGTCACAGTCCTTTAATTCAGTGCCTTGTCTAGGCTCCCCTTTACAGCAGGGAGGATGAGGATACTTTTTTTCAGTAAACACTTGGAAATAAAGGGGTTGAACAATGAAACTTTGGGTGAAGGAAACAGAGCAGATATTCCTCCTCCTGCAAACACAGCTGGAGCCTGTGCGCACAGATGAGGCTCTGCCTTGCTCCTTTCTCCTGTTCCTAGAGCAAGACACAGGAACTCAGTGATGCTCCCTGAAAGATACCTGACATCTTGGCAGAGCCTGCTCATGAGGTCCTCTCAGTATCCTTAGCTGGTCTTGACAGCCTCCAGATCTCAGTCAGAGGAAGCCCTGCTGCTGCACGACACAAAGGGTAAACTCAGTGCTGCCTTGTAACACCTCAGGTGCTCATCTGGCCAGGGCTGGTGGTGTGTTCCATGGAACTTCCTAACAGATTTTGGTCCGGTACATGCTGGGTGTAGGAATCCATCCACAAACTCTGGCAAATTACTATCTAGATTTTTTTTTTTCCTGAGCCTTGAACCTTGCCCAAGGTAGGAATTTCCCTTCAAAGGAATGATGGCCAAGAAAATTAATCTCTTAGTGATCCAGAAGGCTAATAGCTCGTGGCAGTCCCAGAGGTGGTGGAATTCACTCCCTACTTATATTCTTCTTTGTCTGCAACAAATTAAAAAATCAAAACTTTGATGGCCTGATTTTGATGGAGTACTCCACAGGTCTACTAATTGTTTTCCCATTAATCCCTGCTTTTGAAAGTAGAACTGTTTTTCAGTTGGAATAGTTCTGTAAGTCTACCAGGGTTTGAGAGATGTGACTTGCCAGCAGCAGAAAGGTATGGAGGAACAGCTAGATGGGTATGTGCTAACTCTTCAGGCTACAGGAATATGTCCAGTGAAGTTTTCTTATGTGCTGCTGCTTCCTGCTGCAGATGCAGGCTCTAAAATAATTTCTCCCCTGGCCTCAACAGACAGAAGGAACAGTATCTGTTGGCATCAGAGAGCATCTTCAACCAGGAAGGATGGGTGCTTGCTGTCCAAAGGACCTTCTTATTTGGTTTTGGTAGATTAACCTTAAAATTGACCAGCTGATAGGAAGCTCATCGAGTTTTGAAAAGCTGTGTCTTAATAAGAATGTTTTTTCTCCTTTTTCTTACAGCTAAGAAGCTGCCTGACTTAACCTGGGCAGGTGGAGAAAGGTTTCTAGGAGTAGGAGAGACAAAAAGGTCTGTCAGGAGAGGATTAGCTGTAGCAGAGCCTGCCTTCGAGCAAGACAGAGGGCGAGGCGATCTTGCAAAGCCTGTCTGGGTTATTTTGTAGAGCTCTGGGAGGAAGACTGTAAAGCCAGTTGTGACAGAGGAGAGCTGCATTAGAAGCGGAAATTAATTTTGATCTAATGCCTGCTGGTGTTGCTTACGCAGCAATGAACAGTGGCTGCCTCTAGCCCTGAAATCCCCCAGATATCCCCCTTCTCATTAAGCAAGTGAAATGGAGGCTACCAGGAGGGTCCTTCCTCCACGGACTGCTGGGAAGTGTAGTTCAGTGTCTGCATGGCCATATCGGAGTAGCCTTTGCTCCCTCTAGCTTGCAGAGCTCAGAGGCAAGAAGCCTGGGGTTAGCCCAGCTTTCCAACATATCATCCATGGAAACAAAAGTAAGTACTGTGCTTCAAACTCTGCATGCCAGGTCAAGGTGGAGGAGAGCAAGTAGTGGGCACCTGGGGTTCGAATGCTTCAGAGATGCACAGAAAGCCACAGGAGAAGAAAGTAGGAAGAGTTTGGCCAACTGGCTGCTGATGCTGGGTATGATAAAGTGCCTAACCCTGGCAAACCCAGCAAATCCCCAGCACCTAATAAAAAAGAGATGGTTTTGCATGATCTGAAGCCTGGGCCCCATCTTGAAGAACATGAAACTGACAGGGTTTGGGGGTGTTGCATCTCAGATGAAAAATCTGAACTGTCTGCATTTCCTCCTGTGTTTTTTGTTGGTTGTTTTTTTTTTTCCTACCAAAGTTTTCTTTCTTTCAGTAAGGAGTTGCAAGTTGCATGCAGATTGCACCTCCCCATTTTCCTCCTCAAAATAATAATAGCCTCATTTGCTAAAGGCACTATTAGGGTATTAAGTGAAAATGAATTAAGTTTAATTCAATTGTTATTTTAGGAGCTTTGCCTCGTCAGGGTTTTGCAAAGCTTCATTCTTCCACTTGCTGGAGACCGGCTTTAACACGCCCCTGCTGAGTTGTTGCTGCAAGCCACAAACCCATCACACTGGGAGTTTTACTTAATGCTAAGGTTGGATTTTATTTTGCTTAATGTCAGAGTTTGCCTTCCACACTGCTGGGGAAAAAGGCAGAGACAGAGACTGGTTAGCTCAACTCCATCATATTCAGCTTAGAAATACAAGGGACTGTCTGACTGGCAAAATCCCAGCATTTTTTTGTCCAGAAAGCACATTGCTGCATCCCTGCTCCAGAGAGACTTCACCTGCTCCTTGTGTTAAGTCTCATCTACTGGATCTTTTTCATCTGCTGTGGCATGTTTTGAACCACCAGCACATGAGGGTGGGAGCTGCCAGGGGTGGAAAGATCGGGAGAGGGATTAGTCTTCATCTGCACTCATCTTACCTGTGCTTTGCTCTTTGGGTTGATTCCAAATGTAACAGATTGCCCCCAAAAGGATCAAGGTCTGTCCTAGTCAGGAACCACTCCCCATCTCCAAAGAGGCATCAGCTCCACCCAAACCAAGGAGAAGTTTTTGAAAAAGGGAAAAGAGGACAGGAGGAGAGAAAGCAGTGACAAAGAGATCTGGACTATCTTGGAATTGAATGCCCAAGCCTTCGATCTGTGGGCAGGCAGGCTCCTGGGTGTCCTTGACTTCATGGGGTTTGATAGGGCATTTGGACAAATTTCACATCCCTGCCTAGGGCACATGGGAGAATATGACCAAGAGGGTTGAGAAAAAGATAGAATCATAGAATCAGCCAGGGTTGGAAGGGACCACAAAGATCATCTAGTTCCAACCCCCCTGCCATGGGCAGGGACACTTTACAGTAGATCAGGCTGACTAGAGCCTCATCCAGCCTGGCCTTAAAGACCTCCAGGGATGGGGCTTCGACCACCTCCCTGGGCAACCTGTTCTAGGGTCTCACCACCCTCATGGTGAAGAACTTCTTCCTAGCACCCAGTCTGAATCTACCCCTTTCTAGCTTCGATGGGCTCAGACTCTCCCAAAGCACAGTGAAAGGACATTTCAGACAAGCTGTCAGCTCCCATAGCTTGCACAGTTGAGCCGAGAGATCCATCACATCCCTTCTTCCTCCCTCCTTGGCATCCTATAGGAGGGAGAGAGAAGGGAGGACAAGATCCCGAAGATAAATTCCTACACGGCGCTGGAACAGCACGGTGTCAGCAGCAGGCGAGCAGGAGGAAGGAGCACTCAGAGAAGGGCTCTCCCAGTCCCTAACCTTGCTGAAAGCCAGCACCCAGGATTTATGGAAGAAAGGCTTGGCAGTGACCTCTGCTCCACTCGAGCACCGAGCGCGGACTCAGATGGCATTACAGCGTGATGTACGGCCAGCGGCTCTGCCGGGCAGTCTCTGGTGAGCGATGGCATGCGATATTTCTGGAGTTTATACCTAGCTTTCCAGCTCGACGGGCTTTCTGGCTATGATTTGTGCCCGATGTAGCTCTATAAATATTGAGCTCAGAGCATTATATATGGTGACAGCCCTACAGCACTCCCGGTGATATATCCCCGCGTTTGCAGTTGTAAGGCGAATAATTTTAGTTTGAGTGGTGTGGCAATGAGAGCACAGAGGAAGTAAAATAAAAGGGCAATGCAAGCCCAGGCGAACGGCAGGGAGCGTGCATGAGGCTCGGCTGATCGCTCAAAGACTCTTCCACCAAATCACTCAGGGAACGGCTGGCCAGAGTCATTTCCACGTTAATTACCTTATCCCTGCTTGCTCCTGCCTGCAAAATAAAGAGATGCAACCGAGGTCCCCCCTGCCTGGGGTTTTGCTCAGAGGACGTGCTGCAACAGGGCAAGGAAGGAGCCAGGGACAAGGCTGGAGCTCGGAGCACAGGGTCAGACTCTCCTTGCCAGGGCATCCTTCAGGCTGGAGCATGGGGAGAGCCTGGGCTGCTACCACTAGTCTCTCACCACTCAGTTCCCTGGAAAGATGTGGCAGCATTTCCCTAGGAAAACATCAAGACAAACAGCTTCCAGGCCGCCGCTTAGGTGTGGGGACAAGGTTTTTTTTCTCCTGTAAACGTGCGCATTGCTTATAACCCACGCAGGGTTGCTACAGTCCAGGTGTTGCTTCCCCATCCATAAACCCCACAGCATTCCCTCCCTCTGGCCTGCAGGGGGGACTCAGATCGCGCAAGGTCGGCTCAGATCTGCACATCTGATTGTCCCATTCAGGCAGATGTCATCAGGGCCTCAGGACAAATTCCTTGTGAAACCCACAGCTTCCAGCTTCCTCATAGCCATTCAAGGGCGCTGGGTAAGGACATGGTCCCATCGGAGCACTGAGGGATGCAGGCAATAGGACAAAACTAGAAGAGACCATTTACAAGGAGATGGAGAGGCAACACAGAGCAGTAGCCCTTCTTAGTGGCTTTGTGTTAGAACAGGAACTGCAGCTGTTTGCAATCACAGCTATTGCAGACACAAAGGATATGAGAATTGATCTGATTTCTTCCTTCAGAAAATATTTAAGCTACATGAGAACAAAACCTGCTTCCACTGGAAGCTGCTTGCTTTGATCCCGAGGAGTCATAAAAGGCTCAGTGACTTCAGGATTTGACACAAAACAATTTGGGGTTAAAGTTACAACTTGTAACATGCTAGAAGCCTTGCAAGGCTGGGATAGATGTGTTGGTTCTTTATCACAGAGCCCTGTTAATCAAATATTGACATCCCTCTAGGAGACCTGCTACAAGTCAAGAGGAAGGATGGCAATCTGAAGCACAAAGTAATGAGCAAAAATGTTGTGTCTGGGCAATTTGGCATGTCAGAGATTCTGGAGAGGATCTGTTGTGGTCACCAAGCACATTAATCTCTCACCCAAATGAAAATTTCACTGAAATATTTCATATTCCTATCTTCGCTTCTGGATTACTTCCCCACCCTGGGAGAGACACAGCAATGCCAGGCTCCATGTCATGTAGTTCTGGGAGAGGAATTCTGCAAATCAAGGCCAGTGCCCTGGCATGGCCCAATAGCCCAGATTTTTCTGATTGCAGCCCTGGACATCTCTTTGCAATACTGGTGCCTGCTTTGGTGGATTGGCTTGACCAATTGCCCAGGTAACATTCTCTGGGGCTCCTTTTGCTGGCGCCCAAGGAGTCTCCTGTGGGCTGCAGCAACCAGCAGAGCAACAGACCCAGTGGCCTTTATAGCAGTATCCTGTGGAGGAGATTGTCCTACTGAAGCTCAATCAGCTCTATGATCCCATGGCCTGATGAGGCCTGTGACTAGACAATGGCACTCTGCAGGCAGCATCATAGAATAATAGCATCGTAGAATGGTTTAGGTTGGAAGAGACCTCAAAGATCATCTAGTTCCAACCCCCTGCCATAGGCAGGGATATGTCCCACTAGAGTAGGTCACTCAAGGCCTCATCCTACCTGGCCTTGAACACCTCCAGGGAGGGAGCATCCACAGCCTCCCCGAGCAACCTGTTCCAGTGTTTCATCACCCTCAATGTAAAGAACTTCTTTCTAACATCTAGTTTAAATCTCCCCTCTGCCAGTTTAAACCCATTACTCCTCATCCTATCATTACAAGATCTTGTAAATTGTCCCTACTCAGTCTTCCTGTAGGCCTCCTTCAGATACTGGAAGGCCACCATCTCACTCATCCTCCTGGTTCCTTGCTTGGTAGTATCCATCTCTTCCTTGTACCAATGGCTGAGATTGGAGACATCCCACTGAGATCACCTCTTCAGCCTGTTAATGCAAGATTTATGCCGTGAACAGCCTGATTCTTTAATTGCTGAACCCTTTGTCATGCACCTCTCAGTGCCTGGACTGGTGATAGTTTTCTCCAAGAAATGCAAACTATTTGCAGCTGAGCTGTAGCTGTCTCACTTGGTCCCCAGGCTGCTCTGATGTGAGACTTCACTTTACCCTTATCTGAATCAGATACACTTGCGAGGAGAAACTAGCTGCTCAGTTGCTTGGGAGCTGCTCAGTTGCTTGGGAGCTCCTCCAGCATAACAGGAAGATGAAGTGGCTCATCCAGAGAGCATCTATCTAGAGGAGCATGGTTCAGGGCAGATGTGCCCACAGCTAGTGCTCTGCTTCACCATCCATCCCACAAGAACCAAGGACTGTGCTCACCTGGGCTTTATCTTACAATGCTAATGCTTTCTCCTACCTGCAGGAAATAATGCACTCCAGCAAATTTGTTGTGCATTCCCCTGTTCTTCTTCCTATCAACTCAAACTATTTCTGACTCTTTCCAACTTTTCTCCCATTTTGTACATTAGTCTCTGCATCACCCTGGACACCTGAGGAAACCACTCCTCATCTGGCCTAGATATAGCTGAGTCCTGCTGCCCTCCTGCATGCACACCTAGCCCCTAGAACAGCCCTTTTCTCCCCAGCACTGACCCAAGCTCTTGGGAAGACAAAGATAGCAGGATCACATGTGAGAACCCACCTGAGGTTATCTGCCATTCATGTTTCTGTGGTATGTGTGAAACCCACCACCAGGTCTCCATCCCAGGCTGACAGGGACCGATACCAGCTCTCCTCTAACCCTAAGAAATCCCATTTTGGGCAGGGTAGTGAGAGGGACACACACAGGGAAGGCAGATCTCAGCTTGAGCTTGAGGAAGGGACAAGGGAGAGACCAAAATTAGGCCAAGCAGGACAAAATTCTTAGACACAGATGATAGATACACACACCCACAAACTAACCTGAATGCAGCCACACATGCAAATGCACTCAGAAGTCTTGGGGGTTTTAGGTTCTTTTTCTGGAAATGGGGCTCTTAAGAAGGAACAAAGAAGGAGAAAGTTCACAGCTGTTAGACCATGCAGAAGATGTTTATCCCAAATCCCAGCATATCATTTTAGATCGCATTTTGGCCTCTGCCCCCTGGGCACCATTTCACTACTAAATGCACCGTGGAATAAAAGTCAAGTGATGGTGGAACACAAATAATCCCTTCTCAGAGAGAATTACTTTTCTGGCAAATACTGGGGAATAAATGCAGCTTTAAAAAGCAATAACTTGTTAAACAGACACAGACACACACACAATCAGAACCCATTAAAGTCATTTAATGTGAGCTAGGGAAAAGTGTTTCTAAATCACATAATTATTTTAAGAGACAAAGACACATTTGCTTAAGATGGTCCAAATCACTTTTAGGGAGGCAGGAGTGAGGGTTTGTATCTGCACCATTAAGTGCTTTGATTTCCTGCAGCTCACACCAGACTCTTGTTTTAATAGCATTAAACAGCTGAATACGTGATAATAAAATACAGGTGGTTTCCTTGAGCTTTATTGACTTTCTCTGCCACAAAGGGAAAATCATTGCTTCCTTTTTTAATGTTTTAGCATTTCTTGGGTTTATATATTTTCTCTTTTGATTAATGTAAGTCTTAGAGGGCTGCTCCAGCAGACTGCTGTGATTCAAGCTCATCCCTCTGTGTTTAAAAAAAATCTCAGCTGCTTGACCCCAGTGCTTACTGAACCCCAAGGCAGGTTGTGTGGTCAGGAGAGAAATGGAGCCAGACCCTTTTCTCCATGCCTTGCTGGAACTCAGGGGATGGGGGACTCTCAGCTTGTGTCCTGCAGGTGGCTGCACTCCACTCCAAGCAGTGGTCCTGCACACAGTCACACATGCCATCCTGACCCTGCCCAGCCCACTAAAACATCCTCCAGACCTGCTCATCACATGAAGCATCAGAGGATGGAACTTTGCATAGAAAGTCTCATTTCTAAATCTCAGTGGGGAATACTGAATTCGAGGGAATCCATTTCTTGAATCTCTCAGTCCTCTAGGACTTCAGGAATGTGCTGTGCCTTGAAGGGCACACTTGGAGCTGGGCTTGGCAGCCCTTCTCATAGAATTATTGCATTCCTTGGGTCAGTATGGACCTTTAAAGGGCATCTAGTCCNCCCCTAGATGGAGCTCGGAGCTCGCAGTTCGCACAAAGGTGGTCCCGCAGGGCTGGTGGCGGCGAGACGTGCGAGGATGCTCGACGGCAGTTTTGCCGCCCCTTCACCAGCACAGAGGCGAGTAGAGGGGCAAGGTGTCTCCTCTGCGTCTAACTCACTCGTGGGTGCTGTCCTGGGTTAACACAGCCCANTCAGTGAACCAAGATATTTTTATCTAGTTCAGGTTGTTCAGAGTCCCATCCAACCTGACCCCAAATGTCACCAGACATCGACCGGGCTTCTACCACCTCTCTGGGCAACCTGCACCAGTGTTTCACATGCCTCATAGTAAAAAAAAATTCTTCCTCTTATCTAGTCTAATTTTCCCTCTTTTAGTTTAAAACCATTACTCCTTGTCCTGTCGAAATGGGTCCTGCTAAAATGATTGTCCCCATCTTTCTTACTGGACCCCTTTCCGAGCCGCCTCCTCAGTAGCACGCGGTCCGTGGTGGGTGGATCGGGTCGGGGTGGGGGGNTGACAAATGTGCCTGCCTGGCCAGAAGGAGCGACCAGTAGGCCACTGTTTCGCTTTGGCTGGTGTGAGCCATCCTGCAGCTCTGTCCAGCTTGGTAGGGCACTCTGCACCAGATTCACCTGTCAAGGGATAGTGCCATACATTTGCCGGGCAACACCCACAGCTTTGACTTCCATTTGTCTCAAGGCAGTCATGCAAAGGGTTGCCTTGTCCCAGATACAATTCTTTGGAGAAAACCTAGCAGCCAGGAGCCCTCTCTCTATCTGCTACAGAGACACCTGAAGTTTCCAGAAAACATCCATAGGCCCTTTAAATAGAGGCAAATAAACAGGGATATATTCCTGAGACTGAAACAGAGGGGCATAAAGAGGAAAAGAACCATGGGGTTGCAGTGCAGCATCCATAGCACTGTAAGGCAATACTTGTGTAGTTTTGATGACTGTCTCTTGTGTGAAAGGCTTCCGCTCTCCTGATCCACGAGGGACAGTTTGGGCCAAGCTACTCTCAGCCACAAAGTTTCCTCTGGGAAGAGGAGCAGAGCTGGAGTCAGGACTGACCTCTTGCAATCCCACTTGTTGACAAAGATGGGAGAGATAAGGGCTCCCAAAATGCAGGAAACATCTAGCAACAGGACACCACTCTGGTTTCCTCACTCCTTGCCTCTTCTGGTGATGTTACAGGTGTGTCTCTGCCTGTCCCTGGTCTTTCTCAGCCATGGCTGTGGCTTGTTTCCCTGGGAGCTGGCACACACACTTGCACCCTGGGGTCCTGGTGTGGCCTCTGCGCTCCCTTGCCTGACTGCTACAAGCCTTGCTTCTGTGCATCATGTGCAGCATGAATCAAGTGTTTATATACTCCCAGATCCTCAAAGGACCAGGCCTGGAAGGAGACTATGGGAATGGTTATGGCTTCACCAACACATCCCTTTTGCATTGCTCCCCAGAGAGCACACTGTGCTCTGTGTCTCACCTCCTGCCTCTGGACATGCTGATATGAGCCACGGCCAAGGCAGATTTCAGACCTGTCATAACAATCAATAAGGTTTCAACATTTGGTTTCACTCCATTCTGTAATGAGAGGCAGATCTCTTCAAGCATTTCCATGAGGACAGGACAGGTGGTAGAGAATGTCACCTCCACAGATCCCTTGCTTGCCTCTGCAAGTGGCCATGTTAGTGGGCAGGGTGGTGGTGATGAGTCCCCTCTGTGGTCTCAGGGGTCCCTCCAAAAGTGGGAGGACACAACCTGGCAGTGGCAGAAACCCAACAGTGTCGTAAGGGTGGATAAAACTTCCCGGATCTTAATCCTGGAAGGAGGGCAGTGCCCTGGATACAGCCCAGCACCTACCTCCATGCTCCATTCCTGTGTCACCAGGATATGTCATAGCCAGGAGCTGTTTCAGAAGCAGCCTTATTGTGTGATGTCTCAGTTACCGTGTGAGCCACTCCAGCACATGGCCCCTACAGACAGGCTGGGGCTATCCCTTCTCTGCCCAACCTAGGTTCCTGCTGGACCAGGAGTTCCAGGTGCCCTGCTCTGCTCATCCGCATACCCTGTGGGCTTGCAGACACTTGGTGTCTTTTTTCTGCAGCTTTCAAAAGAGTGTCCTTCTGGTATATCATGGCTCCCAGAGATACATTGATGTTTGTTCTCTTCTCCCCCAGTCTGGCTTTGGAGAACCCCTCTTCTTGCCCAGGCTCTTAGAGGTCTTTTGTGAAAACAGCCACATAAGCTGGAGAGGCTCTTAGCTCTGTGCAGAGGCCCAGCCACAACTCAGTGCAGTGCACTTGCACTCACTCCCTCACAATGACCCTGAATAAGCTCCTTCCACACCTGTACCTCTTTTTTCCCCTTTGCTGCTTCAAAGCAGGGAGATCTTAGGGTCAAGCCCTGCCTCTCAGAACACTACACCCAATATAGCTGACAGCCCAGGCTCAGTCTTAATTCTACTGACCACCAGCATCACAAACAAAATGCTTTCCAAATAAAAACCCAAAGAGAAAGAGTCTGACCAGCCCTACCAAGCATGGACAACAGTAGGTACCAACTGCTAAACAAAGTGACCTTCCAAGAATTTCCTCTTGCTGAGACAGGGAAGTCCCTGGAAAACAGAACTTTTCTCCACATTTTCATCTATCTACAACTTCCCAACTGCAGTTAAGAGAAACGGATATATTGAGTGATATTTTTTAATCACTGCTTTGTTATTTTTAGGCTGCTGCAGTCTAGCAAAGACAGACGGTTAACCGCAGCTCCCAGACCAGTGGGTTTACATTCTTTGTAGAAAACGAGTTTTCTCAAGCCTTGCTCATTCCTGCTCAAAAATCAGAGCAGGAACTCCACATCTCTTTCTCCTCATTTCATTTTTGGTCCAGAAGAAGAAAAGAAAAGGATGATCGAGCTGGGGGTAAGTACAGAATTTCCAGCCCCAAGGAAGCCGCAGGGCAAGGACTTGCAGTTCTCGGCAACAGGGCAAGGACTTGCAGCACCAACCAACCAAAAAAAAATTTTTTTCCAGCTCCAGCGTGGAATTTCAGCCAGAGGTTTGGTGAGTAATTATGAGGTACACAACTAAGAGTTACTGGACACAGCCTCGTGCTTACCAAGACTAGCTAAATAAGTAAATATTAAAAAGTATAACTAAATAATTAAAGTAAGTAAGTAAATAAATAAACCAACCAACCAAAAAAAATCTAGACTTGGAATATCAAGATTTTTTTCAATGCCTTCAGAAAAAGAAAAAATCTTTAAGTAAAGTTTTAAGTTTGGCTTGAATAAATTTATATAGTGCATTAAAAAAACTGCCGTAGTAACAAGGAGTTTCTGACCAATAGAAAGGAATAGAGCCAAAGAACCTCTTTCCTGATCTTGGAATCTTGGACAAGCACTGACATATCAAACAGAAATTTCCTGCTTTAACAAAAGCAGAAATAACGATAGCAACAGAATTAAAAAATCAAGGTCCTAGATAACTTCACAAACAAAACCTCTTCAGGCTGCCTCTGGTTTTTCAGGGTTTGACTCCAGCAGAGTCTTGTTGTGATAATCTATAGCTTTGTGTGCTTTCCTTCTTCTCTTTTTTTTTTTTTTTTTTTTTTTAAATCCATATTTTTTGAAACCAATTTTTCTTCTCAAATTGAGACCTTTAAATTTAGAAAATTTCTACCCAGGATATTGTGGTAATTCCAAATTTTGTCTCACAAATGTTTTCAAATAAGCAGCCATCGAAGCTTGCTGTTGCACAAAGAAATCAGTGTCACTCAGCCAGGCTGCTTCTGGCAGGGAGAAGGAAAAAAAAAAAATTAATTCAAAAAGTTCCAGCTGTCCCAGAACCCCAGACAGGGCTGGCTTTTTACTGTAACCCAAACAGTTTTCAGCAAAGCTATTTTCAGTTTTGTCAGTAAATTGGCTTTGGTTTTCTAGCCCAAGACAGCGTGGAAGCTGTGCTCAGCAGTGAGGAGGGGGCTGCCTTGGCAGGGCTGGGGTCTGGCTGGTCCCATGTCAGGTCAGCAGCTTTAATTTTAAGCTTTGCCTTTTTTTTTTTTTTCCTTCCTTTTTTTTAATGAGTTGGTTAATTAGAATTACCTCAAAAATACTGTCCCCGTGAGGTAATTAAAATAATCTGTGATCTTTTAAAATGATCCTGTGATCTTCTGTATGTGTGTTCCTAGGTTCAGAGCCTCTTTTTATTATCAATCACACAAACTGTTCTAAGAGGACATGTCCACTTGCCTGGGTCTTCCTCTAGCAGATATCACACACAGGCGACTCTCCTGGATGCTGCTTCAGGAAAAATAGCATTAAATGTACAACACATGCCCCATAGATGGGGTAATACAGCCCCCCAAAAAGGTTGTATGTGGTCTTTACAACTACTCACTCAGACACTGGGGCATGCATGTACTGCAACAGGCCAAATGTCCTGGCCCATGCCCAGGAAAAAGCACAACTGCAGGCTCCATTCAAAGCAGAAGGTTCCAGCAAAGACTCTTCAGCCTTTCCCCGGGTTCATCCCTCTGCAGAGATAAACCAACTGATCCTCATTTGGATGACTCATGTGCTTAACTAATTGGCTAAATGGGGGCCAGATCTCTGGCTCCCTCCTGCCCACATAGTTTGCTGAGCTGGGACCAGACCCAGACAACCACAGCCTATCCAGCTGGGCTTCATCTCTTCCAGCTCCACACAGATGTTTAATACTCTGTTTCCTCATGCAAAGATGGTGCCTATTTTCCCTCCAGATTTTGCCTTCAAAAGTTCAGCACATCCATAGCCAACCCAAAGTGATTGATAGTTCTCGGTCCCTGGCAGAATTGGGGGTGATAGAGATGTGCATGACCACAGCATGCTCTCTTGCTATGTCTATGGGCCCTTGGCTCTGGGTATCATACAAGCTTTCCCTCTCCAGCCCAAGTTCACTCTACCTTGGTCTGTGTTTCCTAGACACAGGCAAACAGCAGAAAAACATTTCATCTTGAACCCCATTTCACATTTGGGATTTGCTGTATTTTAAGATAGCAGGAAGGGGGAAATTACTTTCAAGGTATCTCAATGCAATTTTATTCCTATTCCCAAATAGGTATAATAGGAAAAATTAAATCAGCTTTCAGCCAGGTATGTCTGAGGCGATGTCAGTCTACAAAACATATCATGGTGTGTCATTTTTTTCATGTCATTACTCATTGATTTAATTTCATCCTATTTCAGGCAGCTTTTATTGTCTAGGTACAGATCATCATGTTAAAAACTGGGAAGTACATACGTAGATATCAAAACCACCTCCTGCCACTAAAGGGATTTTTTAAATGAATCCAGGAGAAATATTTTAACGGAAACCCCTTCCAGACAGAATTGTTCCAGGGTCAAGAAAGTCTAGGTGGCTGGGTTTTTTTTCTGGTTCAAATATTACATATATTGCCATTTCATATACAGCTTGTTTTGTTTTCCCTTTTGCTTTTTTTTTTTTTTCCTTTTCTTTTTTTTTTCCCCCTCTCCTTTTGGTCACCTTTTGGTTTTGGTTTGGTGTTTTTTAAACTGGAAAGATTGATAAGAAAAGGAGGAAGTCAACGATTCCATGAACAAGGTTCACCTAAACATATGCCCTTGAAAGTGCATTATCATACATTCAGCTTTACCAGAGAACATTTTGGAATATGAACTGAATAATGTGGATATTATAAAATGCCTGTCTCAGAATTAAATTTTAAGATATTGATGTGTCATAATAATAAAATAGAAAACACTTTTAATATCAGCAGTGAGCTCCATCATCCTTTCTTGTTTTTTTAAATTGTTTTGTGGTTGGTTGTTTGTGGGGTTTTTTTCCTCTTGAAAACTTGAAAATAAAAATGTACACCATAACAGACTGTAAACCATTAAAGATCTGGACACAAAAATGCCTCCTGGAATAGTAAATCCTAAGCCCAGGATTATCTTTGTAGCTGAAGCTGGGCACATATTAAATAATTAGCTTAACCAGCCCCTAAAAATCTGTCTGTGGCATGAAACAGAACTCAGGAAAAAGAATTCTGTGAAAACTATCATGGAAAACACGTACAAAGGATTTTATTTTAGCAGGTTTGGGGGGATATCTTTTAAATATCTCTCCAAAAATGTGTGCTTTCTGTATTTTCTTATTTTCACGTGCTTTATCTTTTTCTTTCTTTTTCGGCTTTTCATCTCCCCATCACTGCAGATGTATCTCTGCTTGCTCACACATTGGTCTGCAGGATGGGAATATTTTCAGCCTGATCCTGTAATAACACATTTTGGATAAAACAGGCTACTTACATGCTCCCCTTAACAAGATCCCAGCAGTGCTGCACCCAGAGGACTCAGCTTCCAGAAACACTGTCAAACACCAGATACCAAAGGCTCAAACTGTTTTGTCATC
Source organism: Ramphastos sulfuratus (assembly GCA_013399055.1). Lineage (NCBI taxonomy): Eukaryota > Metazoa > Chordata > Aves > Piciformes > Ramphastidae > Ramphastos > Ramphastos sulfuratus. The sequence continues at coordinate 31,741 of WBNM01029886.1, forward strand.
CAGCTCTTGCACAGCAGTCTGGCTCCCAAGGTCTCATCACAAGTTTCCTGCCTGTGGCTCCTGCCTCTCTGTCCTTTTCAGTCTCCTCCTCCAGCATCTTATACCCTATAATTCCCAGTGCTTGAAGGAAACACCAGGCTGAAGTGAACCAAGGCTCCTCCAAGGAAGCCAACGAGTGTTTTTCCCCACCCATTGGATTTTCCTCTGAGAGGCTTGCCTGCCTGAGGACTACGGCCCCGAACGAGGCTGAGGTCAGGGTCCCTAGAATAGTTCCCTGCAAGGTTGTCTCTAAAATGTACAGCTGGGCAATTCTTTATGTTCAAATACCCCTTTCCATATAAATCTTCAGACACAAACGTCTCTAGCCCCACCTGGCCCAGGCAAGACCCTGCTCCAAGGTCTCATTCAAGAAACTATTCCCTATGAGTTTAAGGCCAAAGCCCTGCACGATTCCTGCCGCCCCCCAGCAAGCCTCCAGAAGGGCAGCAATTAGAGAAGCTCCTACATGCTAGTTTGAAGCCTGAAAATGCTTACAGCACTGGGAACTAAAATGCAGCACATCACTTCTGGAACTTCCAAAGTTAAAAGGATCTGAGCAAAGTCAAATGGAAATGCTCACTCTATTTTCATTTTAAACAAATATCAGAGGCTTCAGCATTAGCTGTGAGACACTGTCTCCTCTCAGGGAACTAATAGACAGTGAAGAACAAGGCTTTAAATGATTTATTCAGTACCCTGGAGATTCTTTTTTTGTTTGTTTGTTTCCACATAAATTACACGAGCACTTTATAAAATGAATACACAGAAACCACTTTATAAGTGCATAACTTAAGAACAAAATGAAACAAAAACAAAAAAACAGAATGAATGCCTTTAAAAATCTCACTCAAAATAGGTTTTCTGATTGTTTGTACTAGCTGCTTAAATTGGCAGTGCTGTTTTAGATTATAAGTAACTGAAAAATATATACTGTGTATATATATCTATATATTCCTGGCATTTGCTATAAGAAGTGCTTTGTTTAATTGTGTCTCATTCCCTCATTACAATTAAAGATAAAACTAAGTTAAAGCGGGTGAGAGTGAAATCAATTTTTGTGCCATCTAAAGGGAAAGAGGTAAAATAAAACATTAGGACAACATTTTGCAAATGATATGGAAACAATCCATGGAAAGAAACTGTGTTACCCCTGCAAACTGCCACCAAGGTCTTCTCGTTATTAAAAATACACACTGACAGGCACAAAGTCCATGGCAGTTGGGGACAGACTGGGGCTCTTCATACAACTGAGATATCATATTTACCGTCCTCGGGAGTCTGTCAGATCCTTCTCCAATTCTCTCCTCGCAAGAAAAAATTAATGAAAAAGGGAAGGAGAGATGGTGAGGTGAGATCCAAAGGGTTCCCATCTGTTGCAAGCAGAAATTGCTGCTGTTTCCTCCATTTGTTGCATCCCTGAACGTCTCCAGTGCGGATGGCCCGGGGAGGCTCACAACATACAGGCGCTTTCCAGGCAGCCTCCGCCCTTTGTTTCAAGCCATCAGTCCAAAGTATACATATACATACATATATATACACACTTCATATATATCTATGGATATATAAAGGTGACCCAAGGCTTTCCACTGCCACCATCAGAATCCAAACAAAGTTTTCTCTATCCCAGCTGAGTGATCACCGATGGCCATGTCTGTCAGGGCTGGGCTTTTGTCTGGCAGCACATCATCAAGTTCAGGGTCGGCAATGGAGCCTTGCAAGAGAACAAAGGGGTTGAGAGGAGGTGAGATATCACTGCTCCAGCAACCCCATGGATGGGAAGAGTTTTCAGAGTGTTTTCCCTTTCTTTCAGTCCTCATGAAGAATTTCCCCAGTCGAACATGTGGGATGCACAGGTGGCCAGAGGACCACAGGGAGAAACAGGATGCCACATGTCCCAACCAAGGGACAGCCCCACCAGCAAAAGGTGCACGTGCTGCCGGTGGGTGCCAGCCTTATTCACAAGCAGAGGCAACAGTGGTGACACTGGTGATCTTGGTAGAGTCATCAGACCAAGGCTGGAGGTTCTGCAGGGCGAAGAGAGAGGAGTTATGGACACAGATGGGGTCAGCTTGGATGGGCTGATTGATGGTTTTTTGGAAGGCTTCCTGCTGTAGCTGCATGAGGATGCGATTTGCTTGCTGCCGCTCAGCCTCCCGCTCCTCTGCTGTCTGCCTCCTAGGAGAGAAGAGTGGTTAGGGGGACCCAAGGTGCCAAAGGAGGGGCATGTCTGAAAAGAATAAGTTGTGCTGGGTGGTTAAGGCTGGGAAGTTTTGGAAAAGAGGGTGCAAAGCCGCAGCATGATCACATATCCTCTGCGCAAACTGCCAGTTAATCCCATAAATTGAGGACTGAGGCTGTCCCTCAGACCCTTAATAGACCAAGTAAAAATTGCTCTGATAAAGACAACCAGAAGCAAACCACAGCTCTGGTTTATTTTATGCCCATGGGAAAAATCCAAAGAGACCCAAAACACCCAAAGGGGTGTACAATGAGGTTGCAAAAGATGTGATTTCCTGCAAACATGCTCTGTGCTCAGCAGCGAGAGTAAAGCATGAAAGCCATGTCCTAGCAAAGTGAGAAATCACTGACTGGCAGTGCCACACAGCTGGAAGACAAGCAATGTCATCCTGGGCATCCCTTGCTCAGCACCCTAGACTGCTATCTACTCTGCCAGGCTGCAGTGGTCAGCTGTTGAGTGTCTGGATGAAAGCAACAACATCCCTATGGCAGGCAGGACAGAAAAAAATCAGCAAATTGTTGACTAAACACTAGAAGCACATTTTTTAGCAATGAGAAGAATCAAAGTTCAGAATAAACTCCCTGGGTAGGGTGAAGGAAGATATTTTTAAGAACAGGTTAGACACATGTCTGTCTAAAACAACACTGGCAGAGCTGATCTTGACGTGGGGATTAGGAGGTCTGCAGGGATCCTTTCCAGTGCTGACAGAGTCTCAGATCTGGGCTCTCTCTGAGGAGGGGATGTGTTAGGTTGAAATGGCCTGAAAGCACTTAAATTCACAATGGAAATTGCACTCTTCTGCTTGCTTGGATGGTAGGTCAGTCTGGAGGCAGAAACCTGCAGTCATCTCTACTTTTACTGGTGAACCTCACCTGGCACCTCCAGTTATGCTGCTGAGAAAACCTGGAAGCAACTCATAGTGCCAGGATCATCCCAAATGTACTTCCTCCCTCACTCACATCCCCAGGCCCTGCTGATGCTCTCCCAGCAGCTTCAATGGATCAATGACAAGGGAAATGGCAGCTTTTTAATTTAGCAACTCATGGGGATCTGAGATGTCTCATCTTCTTTGGCTGCAAGGATTGGGAGTGGCAGCTCCAAGCTCTGTGGTGACATCTCGGAGCACAAGGCAGTGGGGCTCTGAATCCCTGCTGGAAAAGCAGTTGAGGGATGGTTGTGGGCAAGGTGCCTCTGAGACACCCAAGCCTCCAGGCATGCAGCCAGGACTCTTACCCGGGGGGCAGGTAACTCGGGGCTCAGTCCCTGCTCTAATCACTGTGTCAACATCTCACATTAAACATCCTGGAGAGAGGAGGATCTGATCAGCACAGTAGTGGCTCTGTCTCTATGAATATTTAATGACTCCCTGCACAATGAAGGGATGCTCTGGGAGGAGGGAGGGAGATGAACCTCCAGGGTGATCAGAACCATGGTGTCTGTGAACACCCTGCTCCCAAATATCTCTCTGCTTCAAGCAGATGGTTCATTCATTCATTCACGCCAGGCTGATATTTCCAGGTTTAGATCTGTTTTGAAGAAACTAGACCCAATGTCCCAAGTAGGAGAGTAAATCTGAGTAGGGGATCACATAATCACCTCACTCCTACAGAGACACCCAAGAAAGGGGCAGAGACAAGACTGTCCCCCCATAGCCTGCATTTATTTAAGCAGTGAAATCTGTCGGAGGGCTTAAAGCAACTCTTTTCTCAGATACTACCCGCTGTTGAATCCAGGAAGTGTCTGCAAGTGGTTCCTTCCAGCATCCAGTACTTTGGGCACCATTCAGAGCCTGCTGGGCTGTGCAGGGACCTGGGGTGCACAGCCAGGCATGCTGTATGCCAGGGCACTCATGTCTCCAACACAACATCCAACATATTCAGATGCAAAAAAGCAGAGCTTACAAGCCTGCATCCCTCTGGTTCAGGCCAGTGGAGATTCTCCCATGTCTAATACTATGGTTGAGTAAAGCCAGGGTTTTTTTCCTCATTACCCATTTATTTTCTGTGAAACATACGAATAGGTTTGCATCCTCTTCTCCACCAAAGGAGCTGAACTTAACCAACAAATGCAAAGAGTATCGACAGACAGATGGAAAGCCAGCCAAGCCACATTTGCCTCACTTCCTGAGGAAACCAGCTTAGGAGACATGGCTGACCCTGTTTTGCAGGCCATGGCAGGAGTGTCCTCCTTCAGGACTCTTCTCCTAGACAGGAGCACACTCTGGCTGGACACTTTCTGGCACTCAGAGAGATGCTTTTCCACAGGCTCTTTAGGGAAGGACTTGCAGAGGGGGATTCACCCACACTCTTCATTTAAACTCCCTTGTCCTCCGTTTTTTATCCGATCCCAGCATCCCCAGGCAATTACTGTTCTGTTCTCCCCTGGGGAGGCCCCAGAGAAGTCCTTTCCCCCCACTTTAAAGAAGCTTACAGACTGCCTGCACCCAAGTGCCCAGTGCTCAGCACCCAGCAACACCTCTCTTATCTGATCTGCCAGGGGAGCTGCTGGAGGGTGCCTGTTCCCAGCCCGAGGTAAAGCAGGGCATGTTCCCAGGTCTGGGGTGCCTTCCCTGGAGACACCCCAGGAAGCTGCAGCCTGGGAGAGACAGCATCAACCAGGAGGGTTCCAGCAAACCCGGTCTCTTCTTCTCCTGCCTGGCTTTACTGGCACTTCCAGCAGGAGGAAAATGTTTAAATATTGGCAAGGAGATGCCTTAATCTCGTGGGGGTGGAAATCCGCGCGTTATGCAGAGCGCGATACCCTGGCAGCGCCGGCTGCAGAATCTGCCCGGAGCTGCGCTCCCACACCGCGGTGCGGCCCTGCGCGAAGACCTAGGGTCCGGCTGCCTTAGCGGCTCCGGGCTGCCGGCCCCGGCCGTCTCCGCCGGGCCGGGCGCTCCTGCCAGCTGCTGCCAGGGAAACGGGAACTGGAACCCCTGCACCCTCTGGGACACCGACGCTATCACCTGCACCCACTGCCCATTGGGTGCACAATGTTCATGCACATTGCTTCTGTGCAGCCCCACTGGCAGGCAAAGTCAGTGTGCTCACGCAGCACACGCACTCATGCACGAACGTCTGGGTTGCACTCACCCCCCAAAGCGTGCTCACACACACGCTGCACCCATGGGGCCATGACCTTCATCTTGAAAGCAGTCCCACACACCTTGTGGAGCTTCACACACAGGCTCAGCCTGTACACACATACGCTGCATGCATGCATGCACACGCCAAGCATATACATACACATGCGGCCTACACCTCCCAAACCCCCCTCCATGTGAGTGTCCACACACACGCATGACTCCACTGTGCGTGCTGCTGGCGGGGCTCGAAGCTTCATACACAGCCACCACTGTCCCTGGCAAAGCTGGTGGCAGTAGGGCCTGGTCTCCCACAGCTAGACCACCACCCATGCCCCGGACCCCCCGAGCCTACCAGCTCCTCACCTCCACTTGGTGCGCCTGTTCTGGAACCAGGTCTTCACCTGGGCATCCGTCATCTTTAGGGCCTTGGCCAGGGCAGCGCGCTCGGCCGAGGCCAAATACTTCTGCCGGTGGAAGCGCTTCTCTAGCTCGCAGATCTGCAGGCGAGTGAAGGAGGTGCGCGGCTTCTTCTTCTTAGGAGGCGTGCGGTTCTGGTAGGGGTGACCTATACGGCGTGTTACAGTGAAGGGTGAGAGGGCCACTGGGGGGAACAGGGGAGGAGGGGGGGATGAGAGGTAAAGAAGCAAGCAGTGACATATCAGCAGAGGGGCTCCCGGGCGCTGGACTGGGGACTCCCCCACCCGCCACCGCTGCGAAGCCGCCGCTTTTCCCCGCCAACGGGCTGTAAATCCGCGGCGGCGGACCCGGCGCGTTTCCCGGGTGCTGCAAGTACCGGCCGGGCACCGCTCGACTTTGGCGGCGGGGCAAACGGCTGTTTGCCCGGCGGAGTGCCGTGAGGCCGGAGGGGGCAGCTGGGCCGGAGCTCCGCGTGCCATGCGAGCGGGCTTCAGTTTAATTTCGTTTGGCCGCTGTGGAACCGCCGCCGTGCTTGGCCGCAGCGGGAAATAACTTCCCGGGATGAAAACAAGAGTCGCGATTCCTTGTTGAGCTGTTTTTTTTAAATAATATTTTTGTTGGTTTTTTTTCGTTTCTTTTTTTTTTTTCTTTCTTTTAATTTTTTTTCCCCACGAAAAATATAGACGGGTAAAACCGGCGGGGCAGGGAAGAGGTTTCGTGAAATTCAGCCCCGTGACTACCCAGGGAACGGATCGTTCGTTCTGCTACGACCGTGACGGAGCCAAACGCCGTCGCGGCGAAATTAAACATCGACTTGCGAAAATCGAGCTTCGTGTTCCACTCTCGGGAAGAGGAACGGGAACTTATTTTTTCCCCGTCGCATTTTTTTTTTTCCCTGGGGCTTGATTTGGGATTTGATTAATTTTATTATTATTTTACTTCTGCTTTGGTTGTTTGGTTGGATGCTTTTGTAGTTTGGCTTGGTTTGTTCTTTTTTGGTTTGGGTTTTTTTGTTTGTTTGGCCCTTATTTTAGGTTGTTCGAGCTTTTGCTTTGTTCGCGCTGAAAGACCAGCGCAGATACACCTGGAAACGGCGATGGGTCCGGGAAGCGGCTCCAGCTCTAGCTCAGCTCTGCTCAGGGTTGCAAGAAGTCTATTTTGTCAGGGGCAAAGATGAGTTGAAACCCGCAGCCGGGGAAGAATAATCTCGGTTACGGGACACACGAGGAAAACAACCCTAAAGCAGCCGGCGACAGGCCGGCCTTCCCGGGAGGGCGACGACCGGGGCCGCCGGCCGCTTTTCCCGCCGTGCCGGGCTGTGCCTCAAAATAACCTTGTTTTAAAGGAAACTTTCTCTAGGTGTTGGATCCAACATCTGGAGTGTGGGCAGTGGGGAGCGAACAGCCGTTCCCGGGGCTTGAGGGAATCTGTCGAGTTTGCCACCCCGTTTCCTCCCTGTCAGCCTTTGCAGGGCCACATACCCGGGAGGAAAAAAAAACTGAACCCCAAAAAATCGCAACAGAACAGACACACCAAAAAACCCCAAAAAAATCAGCGAAACAGCAAGCAACAACACAGATTAAAAATAACAATAATTAAAAACACAAAAAACCACCACCAAATAAATTGGTAAACAAACCCACAAACTTCAAAATTGAAAACCAACCAACCAAAACACCCTAAACCCTAAACACTTAGAAGGGAGTGAATATGCCTGATTTTCTGCCTTTTCTTGCTTGTGGCCTTCTCCAGCCCCGACTTCCCAGGGCGATTCAGGCTGTTCTCTCCACGGGAGGCCGGATCCTGCTTTCCCTTGTGGGTACCGACTGCCACAGCGAGCAAGGGAGCGGGACGGCGGGAGCTGGACAGAAGGGGAAGGGGTGTCACGGTGGCCCGACTCACCTGTGAACCTGTCTTTTGTGTACCGCCTGTTGCTCTCCATCCAGGGAAAGGTGAGCCCAGTGAGACCGTTCATGCCATTCACCGCGGGCACGGCGGCGGAGAGGGGCTGGTGCACGCCGCCAGCTACCGGACGATGGGCCGGAACGCGGATTACCCCCCCGGCGGAGCTCAAAGTGTTGCCGTTCATGCTCACCGCCATGTTCACGTTGTAGGAGCCAGGCAGGCCGCCCATGCTACAGGAGGTGCCGGTGTAGGCGCCAGCAGACCCGCTGCTCGCCCCATAGCCACCCGTGACCGTGTTGTAGGCGCTGCCCACGATGCAGCCCAGACCGTAGTCCGCCGAGTCCTGTAGCCGGGGGTGCGAGACCATGCAGCTGCCCGGCTCCGACGTGTTGAGGATCTGGTCGATGCCGAAGCTGATGGGCTCGGCTTGGCCCTGATGCAGGTGGTGAGCTCCGAGGTGCTCCATGGAGCTGCCGCCCGTCCCCAGCAGCGGAGCCGTGCACAACGCCCTGGGGCACCGGGGCGAGACCTCCACTCCGAGCAGGGCAGCAGAGCCCGGCACCGTCCCGGTACAGGGCAGAGGAGCCTCGCACAGAAGGGACACGCCGGCTACTCACTCATTCCTATATCACGGGGCCCGTGCACCCCAAGACAGCTTAGCAGAGCCACGCACAGCAGGAACACGGTAGCCACACGCTCAGCCCCAGGAGCCAACAGCAGAGCCATGCGCGACAGCGGCGCGGGAGCCAAACAACTCCACTGCCCGGGACACAACAGCACTGCCCAGTCCAGGCCCGGGACCTGCACACTCGGGACACAGCCGTGGCACACTTTCTCACAGCAGCCTCCGGGAGCAGATCCCTACACACTCACCCACGCACCCCTCTCCCGATGTGAGAGCCAGCAACCCCCACACCTCCAAGGTGTAACCACCTGGCCAGGCGCGGCTCACCCAAAACACAACCATATAGGAAGGTGCCCGGGGAACCCTCGTCGCCGCGGGCGATGGGCAGCCAGGAGCCCCGCGGAGTGGCGCGGAGCGAAGCGCGACGGAGTGCGAGAGCCCCACTTGCCCATCAATCACGCTAGCCAAGGCCTGCTGCACCCGGGCCCTCACTCTCCATTGGCTGGATGCTGAAAGGAGCCGAGTGAATGACAGCAGAGAAGAGCACACGAGAAAGAGTTTCTTCTTCCCCGGCTTCCTCTCATCCACCCCACCCCCTTAAAAAAAAACTCACCACCGGGCTCAGCTTTATAAAGTGTACACAGTGCATTGGGATGGCTAAAGGAGCAGCAGACACTGGATGGTAGAAGTTTTTGTCTCAGTTGTTAGCCATGGGCTCCTGGAGACAGGGGCTGTGAATCCCTTAGACTGCCAGCAAGGCCTCTGCGAGGGCTGAAGCAGGAGAATCCCCTGCTGAGGAGTCTCAAACGTAACCTTGTCTCTTTTCTCCAAAGGGGTGTCCTCAGTTTCGAAAGTCGGTACTTGTCTAAAAGCCGCCAAGGATGAGGACTTCAGAATGGGGGACACAAAGGCAGTCAGAAGGGGCTTCGTAGGTGCCCAAGCCCATGGAGGGGATATCATGGGAGGAGGCAATGGGTGCCTGGGGCACACCTTCGCCCCGAAAACCGAGGAGGGGGGGCTCATTCTCCCGGGACGAGAGCAGGCCCCAGCTGCCCCCCACGAGGCGGGGACTGAACGGGACACGCTGCCTCGGGCTCTGCCGGCCTTCTCCATGGGGAGATGACTGTTTGTATAAAAATAAATACAAACATTTAAAATAAAAAAAAAAAAACTAAACTAAATTTAAAAAAAAAAAAAAAAAGGGAAAGGAAAGCCGCTGTCGTAATTTGCTGCGAAAGTTGCTTTGGTCCCGGCCTGCGGCTGCTCCCGCTCCGCGCAGCCGGGCGGGGTCAGAGCCGCCGGTGGGGCGGGGGCATGACCAGCTCCTACCCACTCCGGGTCTGCCAACCGGCTCTGCCCCGCGCGGCCCGATGCTGCCGGCCGTGGGGTAGAGGCTTTCCCGGCCGGTTTGTGCTTTGCCAGCCCCGGCAGCCTGCTCCGGCCTCTCAGCTCCTCTCTGGAGCCGATCTGACAGGCCCCGTCGTCCTGGACGGGAGCAAACGCTGCCGTGGTTTAGTGCCTAGGGGCTGGCCATGGGGGTCCGCAGGACAGTCTGATCAGGAGTATCCGACAGACACTGTCAAAGAAAGTCGTGCTCGTGCGCTCAGGTCCACCTCCTCAACCACTGTCAGAAATATTATCCCATCCACATCCTTCCAGCCCCGTGGACTTCCACGGCCTCACCCTCACAAAGATGTACACACACTCACAAACACCCCCATGAGCTCACAGGCACCAGTGCTGCCACGCAGCCTCACACATTTTCACAACCACTCTGATTCCCATGGACACTTACAATCCTCCTTGCACCCACACAAGTTCACACCCACACGTTCTCACTCACACTTCCACGGCCATGTACATTCACCCAAAAGCATTCACCCACACAATATGCATTAATGCACCCCTACACCTGTGCACTCAGATACCCCCAGGTACATACACTTACACTCTCATTGTTGCGGATTTGTAGGTATTTATGGGTTCCTGCTGACCTCACTACAGCCATAACCCTGCTATAATGCCCCAAGACCCATCACTATCACTGCACCCACCACCACGGCCCCACAGCAAGAAGGCCACTACAAGCACAGTGGGCAGCAGTACCTCACAGGCGCCCCTCAGCCCCATGCCCAGCCGATGCCCAGTCAGCCTTCTTCCCCCCGCACCGCCCAGCCCTGACTGCCGGGGTCGGGTTTCCCCCACTCCGTGTACCTGCCTCAGTTCTTGACTTCTGAACTCTTCAGGGAACTCACTGGCGCCAGCTCCATCAACCAAAGTCCTTGTGGTTAGGAGGAGCTGGGAGGGGAGGGAGGGAGCGAGGGCTGGGGCCAGCCAGGGCAGAGAGGCTGCACTCGGGCAGGGTCCTTCTCATCGCCTTAGGCGGCAGCTGCCTTTACATTTCTCCAGGACCAGCCCGAGTTTCTTATCCAACCCCACTGTAAGCTCAATGTCCAGAGAGACTCATCTCTGCTGCTGAGACTTTGGAGATGGCCTGTTCCCCATAAATGATACAACCATTTGATGCTGCATGCACATCCGTAAGGCCTCAGCTGATGCCAGGCAAAACTTTCAGCCTTCCCTGAACCAGAGATCTCCCAGGCCGAGCAGATGCCAAGGGCCCCAAAGGGACTGGCCCCAAGAAATCACAAGGTCACTACCAGTAAGCAGGCTAATGTGGGTCACAGCCTCCAGCTGCTCAGCCCAGGAGTCTTGGGGCAATAAAAGCTCTCTGTCGAGAGACAGGCTACAGGTTAGTCGAGCCTTTCTCTGCCCAGTGTCCAGTGGCAACAAAGGAAAAGGGCAGGCAGGGCTAGATCTCAACTAGGATTCTAGACTTTAGAAACTCAATGGGGATTATTGATGTGGTTTGTGATAATGCGTAGGATTTCATTCCTGCACAAGCTGCAGACCTCACCTGCAGCCTTGGGAAAGCCATGCAGCTCCTGGCATTGGAAGTTTGGGCACTGCATGCCTACGCTCCAAAGCAACAACTGATGCAGATGCTTCCATTGGGCTGGGGCTTGAGCAATACTATAGAGCAGGATTGTAAAGTAGCCTGTCTCCTGAGAACTGCCTTTGAATCCAGCTAAGTCTGGAGCTAAAGAAGACTTGAGTCCTCTAGTAAGATATGCACTGTTGCAAGCTCATACATCGGGACACATGAGGGCCAGTCTTGGTGCTTTCAAGTTCACATCCCAATAGCAGAGTTTACAAGGGTCAGCAATTGCTTCAAGGTGCATCCAATGATCTTATGAATGGATCCCCGAGGTGAAGGGCAGAGGACCTCAGTCCAGCCAGCTCTGCCCCAACCAGTATCCTCTCATCCGTCAAGGGCTGGATTTATCCATTTTTGTTAGCGGTCAGGACATCAAGCCCTGCAAGAAATAATTAAGAGATCTAAGTAAAGTCCATTGAGACACATTCTCAGCTATTTGCCCAAAGAACTATTTAGGGAAATGAAGTTTCTTTCCTAGCCAGATAAATCGTTTTCTGTAGGAAGCAACAAGCTGTATCAGCCTTCTTTGGAGGTGGAAGAAAGCCTCCAAAGCAGGAGCACCAAACTGTTGCAAAATCAGTACACTGAGAAGGCCAGTGTCCTTGGTCTCTGCTTCTTCAGAATGGCTCATACCCATCAAGCACCCACAGACACTTAAATATTTCTGCCAGCCTTGAAACTTTTGTTCCCACTTCACCTGCCCCATGCAGCTGCTGGGACAGGCTCAATTCCAAAGCAGGTGTGTGTGTGTGTGTGTATGTGTTCAATCCTGCCCCAACTGAGTGCAGGGGCTTTGGTATATCCATGCTAGTAGACGGCAACAGAGACAAGGGCTGTTCCCATGCTACATAAGGCTCCTCTTTCCCTCCCACGAAGGCCTGGGGATACTTTTTCAGGTTCTCTAATTGATTGGGTACATCTGCCTTCTGCTGTCAGAGAGGGACAGCCCAGCCAGGGCTTGACCTCCACCCTCCATTTCCCTTCCCTTCTGTTTTGCTGCCTTTCCAGGATTACCCTCGCCGCTGAGCACTTCTACATCTCGGGGCTCCCGGGAGCTCAGAACCGCAAGCTGTCTCCCTGCCTCGCAGCTGGCCGAGAGACTGCTGCGAAACACAAGCACTCCTGCAGGGACCGAGGACAAAAGTGGCATGTCTGGGACCTTGGCAAGGTCCCAGTAAAACGCACCAGGCTTGCTCTTAACCCTGCGCTTTGAGCAGTGCTTTCTGGAATCTTTGAAAGTCCCATTTTCCCAAAAGAAGAGTAAGTAACTCTGCTGCTGGCAGGTGTACGAGGACCAAGACACCTTCGTCCTGACAGCAGAAGGGTGTACCCCGACTCCTTCCCTTCCTCGTTTCTTAATTCGTTTCGTTCATCGGGCTTGGGGCTCACCAAACCTTGGGCGATTGCTAACCCTCTCTCACGTCCGTCACCTCTCTCAGCTCTTTCTGTCCCGACACCTGTGGAATCAATCACGGCAGAGAAGCCGGTGACCCTGCGAGGCCATGAGGGCTCGGGCTGGCCATAAAGCTCCGCCGAGCAACCTCCGCCACTCCATGAGCAGACAGATGCGGTCCGCACTGTCCTCACCGCAGGCTGGGGCTCTGCCTCTCAGTGCTGGCCCCCTCACTGAGTTATGTCGCAAGTGTCGCGACAGCTGTCGATAGCGAAGCTTGGTAAGGCCCGCACCAATAAACGGGCCTCACACGGCGGTGAGAGCTTCCCAACGCGAAATCTCGTTTCCTGCAATTCCTATGGAGACCTACCCCGTAGGGGCAGCCCCCGAAGCTCCCTGCCCCTTCGCGGTGGCTCTTCTCCGGCCTTAAAAGCAATTCTGCGCCTTAAAAGCAATTAACACCATTTGGGGAATTTTTAATTGCTCTATAAAGCACGCTGTAAATAATTATTCCCAGCTCTGTTGATCCCTCGAATACACACTGACAGTTGTAATTTATGGCTTTGGAAACATGGCTCCTTGCATTCAACATAACTCCTTATTACAGTAATGACTTAGCCCCGCTGCACTTAATGAGTATAAAGTGCCCGGCGCAGCGGGAGCGGGCAGGAGCCGCAGCATCGCACGAACTTCGCCTGCAACAATTTTTCTCCCCTTTATGGTTACAAACGACCGAGGGGCTACGAGTGAATAAGCTGGGGAAGGAGCGGCGTGGCCGGGGGAGCGCGGGCCCGGACGAGGAATAGGGCCGACTCCGGCTCTGTTAACGACATCTCCCGGGGGCAGTTGTTATCTACCCAAAATAAGTATTTAGGGCAGCTGGCAAACTACCGCTAGCATCCCTGTAGTTGCTGGTTGTCTGGAGAAAATGGTTTCACTAGAGAGAAGAGAACGATCACAATTCGTCGCACCTACAGTGGCAGACAATGAGGATGCCGCGGAGCTCCGAAGTGCAGGTCGGCCTGCACCAAACGTTTCAGTACCCCACGCTGTCCCGGGCTCCGTGCAACAGGCCGGGAGAAGTCTTACCCCTCTCGGGCCCTCCGGCCGAGGGTATTCGCAGGAGGGGGTAGTGGGGTGGTGGCCTGTGGGGACTAAAGTGCCCGCCGGCGCTCCATGAATATTCAATGTCGCCGTTTGCCGGAGGAGCATCTGCTAATAAATTATTGGTTCTGCGGCACCAGCCACTCTTTCCACCGTACAGAAATGCGTGTAATCCCATTAGACCCCTCCCCTTGGCCACCCGCCCCGCACCAGGCCCGCTAATGAACGGCGTCTGGCCGCCACCCCCGAGGGCACCGACAGCAGCGGGGGACACGGGGAGCTCTGCCCCGTTATTAACTTCCAGCTTAATTACACTCTCCGTGCCAGGTAATAAAGCCGTGCGGTCAGAGAGCAGGCGTCGGCCGGGATCCCGCGTTCTCCCCCCAACTCTTTCCTCTGCTAGACACTCTGACTCCCAAGTCAGTCAGATCTGTTGCGACATAGAGCGTGACAGTCGTGATACTGCCCCTATCCTGAAGGTCCTATGTGCCCATGGTGGCTGCCTCCCGGGCGCGGCTGCTGGCAGCTGCCTCGGTTGTTCGTTCACCGGGGAAGCGGTGGCTGCTTTTGTCTCCTGCCCGCCCCGAGCCCCGGGCCTTTTCTCCATCAGACAAAGTCCTGTTTTGCCAACAGATCTGTGTCTCTATCCTTCCCGTGTGCCTCCCCCGTCCCCCTCCCCCCCATTTTAAAACGTCCCCCTCACCGCTGCAGGCAGCTGCCGTACAGGTGGGCAGCTGCAGGGGCGAGTCCTTGCCTTATCCAAGGGTCCCCTCGATATCCGAAATTTGAGGGCTCTGATGGGTTCAGACGCTTTTTCCTTGCCGGCAGAGACACATCCAAGTTCTGGGAGGACACTTTTAAAACTCGCTGCACGCCGTTTGCAGCGCGGTGGATGTGGAGGAACAGAGCGTGTCTGAAAGTAATGTGACCAAAACCAAAGCAAAACAAAACAAAACAACAAAAAAAAACCCCAAACAAACAACCCCCAAAACAAACAAACAACCAAAACACAAAAAAAAAAAAAAAACCGAAAAACACTGGGGTGCCCAAACTCTAATCCTCTCTGCTCTGCACAACCCTCCCGCCTCACTGCTCCCGTTCCCCGAGGGATACGACACCCGGCAAGTTCTGACCCGGGGACGGGAGCGCAAGGGATAATCTGCATGTAAACACCATAGAACGGTTGTGCAAACAACATTCTCCATATTTGTAAGTTTAATTAATTAATTGAATTTTCCACCTTTGTATTATTTGTATTTTCCCCTGTAGTCGGTGGTTGTTTCCAGCTCTACAGCCTCCCGGTTCACCGAACCAGCACCCAGGGGAGGCAGAAGCCACCTCAACCCGGAGGTTTTGCGGCTGCCGTTCCAAACCGCCCCAGTGGGATCCCGAAAACTGACTTGCAGAGAGCACGACGGAAAACAAACAAATTAAACAGAGTGTGTAAACATAAGTCGTGGAGAAGAATAGGTGACACGGGTTTTTCAGTCCCATGGACATCACCAGCGGCTGTGAATTGCCCATTCCAGTACTGGGACTGCTGTTTGATGTCACTGTTCCCCCCCACGACTTTACAGAGTGCGAGCTTGCAGGACTTCATAGAGTCTTCTCACCATCCTCGCTCGCTGGTGAGATTACCCGTGGGCACGAAGGGACAGAGATGGCTGCAGGTGGGGAAATGAGCTTTAATTTCTGGGTCAAATACTTGAATGGAGCTGTTCGAGGCATTCAATAATCTTCCAAGGCGAATCTCTTCACACCGCTGCTACAGGCGAGATCGGTACAGCATACCCTGAGAAACTGTGACAACTTCCAGCAGCTCAAACCCTGCCGCAAATTTCCTCCAAAATTGGAAGCGGCAGGAGCCAGGGGTTTAAAGGTGAGCAGAAAGGTGTGCATTCAGATCTGAGCTCCCAGGCTCCAGGATCCCTGCATCCAGGATAAAACTCTGCTCTTCAGACCCAGCTGTCTGTCTGTGAGGTCCCGCACGGAAAAAGCATAGCTCTTTGGGTGGATTTCATTCCGGGAAGAAATTCTGCTTAATCGCTGTGCTTAGCGGGAGCATCCTGGGAGCCGAGACCCGAGTGCGGCCCCACTGGAGAACCCCCTACCCCATCCCGGTGCAGTTAGGAGTAAGAGCTAACTGCAGACAGTGAGAAAGCTCGGAGTAATGTTTGCAGAGAAATGCCAGGAGACCACTCAGGTCCGGCACAGCCTAGTGCAGCAGTTGCAAAACCTGGATCTATGCCCTAGTCTCGCTCAGTTCCAAGAGTGGCTGTCTTGGCAAAGCTCAAGCTTAGACAGAGTCGCATCAAACAGTGAACATGCTGCAAGGGGAGCAGCAGATCTGACATCCTCTACTCATGCTCTCACAATGCCCCCCCCCCCCCCCCC
>WBNM01029886.1:47953-61798 GCA_013399055.1 Ramphastos sulfuratus
CCCCCCCCCCCCCCCCCCCCATCTCCCCAGGATTTTTACTGCTCACAGGAGATGAGTCAAGACACTTCCTTCTCCCCTTTCATAAATATTGCATCTCCCAAATGTAATTACCAAGGGTGAAGCGACACAAATGTTTGCTAAATAAGATTATGTGATAATGTTAATGTATTTTATGCCTGTGCTGTGACACCAGACAATCCCCCTATTAATAACAGCTCAATGAGATGTTGAAGTTCTTCAAAGGGTGCTTTAGGGGATTGAGGTTTGGGTTTTTGTTTTGTTTTGGGTTTTGGTTTTTTGTTTTGTTTTGTTGTTGTTGTTCTTGTTGTTTGGTTGGTATTTTATTTGGTTGGGTTGAGGTCTTTTTGCACTTGGGGGAAGGCAAATGCAGCACCGTGGTATCAGTTGCAAGGGAGGAAGAGCCAGTTCCAGGGACTGATCAAAATGGCAAGTGGAGCCATAAGTAGCCCAGAGGGTCTGGCTGTGCTGTGGGTAACACGGATCGGTTCACTGCTAACAGGGTGTAAATCACTCACAGTAGTTCGTACTGCAACAGGCCTGGGGAGGTTTGTGCACATTATCACGATCCTGTGACTTGAATTAGTGCTTGGATATCAGCCATGTGTTACCCAGCATTTGAGGGCCCTGTGGGCTCGTCAGAAATGCTCTGTGTCAGCCCATGTGTCCCCAGCTATTAATAACAGCCACAACCTTTACTGTATGGCTATCAGCCATGTGCCCATTTGCCTGTGGTCAGAAGTAACTGGGCATGCTGGCTGTCCAGCCTGGGACACTTAGATTTCTCTGAAAACTCAATACACACAGCTCAAACTTTTCCAGCATTCCCTGATGGAAAACAGGTTACCCTGAAAGCAACAGCTCCCAGGTCCATCCATCTTCAAGGTGCACAACACCTCTGTGATGACTCTGTAGGACATTCTGGGGAAATTCAGCAACTTGCTTGTGCTGAGTTGCCCAAGGGGCGCCACACTGGAAGTGTGAACAACCTCCAGATCAGGGATTTCCCTGCAGCTCTTTCCTGCTTCAGCCCTGGGGCTGACACAGCATCTCTCCCAGAGTCAACTGGCCTGAGCTTGGTCCTCTGGGTGACAGGGCCATCATCCCCATGTTGATGCAAAGGGGTGACACAGGAGTCCTTTGTCTTTGATGCTTCCAGGGCAAATTCCTCCAGAGCCTGCAAAGTCTGGCTCTCTATTTCACATTAGTAGTAGTTTGTAGCTGCCCTCTGC
Organism: Ramphastos sulfuratus; assembly: GCA_013399055.1. Classification (NCBI taxonomy): domain Eukaryota; kingdom Metazoa; phylum Chordata; class Aves; order Piciformes; family Ramphastidae; genus Ramphastos; species Ramphastos sulfuratus. The sequence goes on from WBNM01029886.1 coordinate 49,204, forward strand.
CCTGCAGGGTGGAAGGTCAATCCTTTATTTACTTAGTCCCCCACTTAGTTCATCGGCAAACCATTCAGTGCTTTGGATAACAGACATAAAGTGGGCTGCCGGCCTGCTCCCTGGCCAGAAGTTTGCAGTTCCAACTCCTGTGAAGGGGAGAAGAGCATTGTCTTCTGCAGATGATACCTGCGCAGCACAGCAAAGCAGGCTGGGTGAGTAGCAGCTTTTTCCTACCCAGGGACAAGATCTGATTCCACATGAAACAAAATGAGGGATTCAAATGCTTTCTAGCACTGGCATGATCAGGTTAATAGTTGTGAATGGTAGAGAAAATAATATATCCCCAACATTAGCTGTGTCCTGGCAGGTCCTGGTTGCTGGTGCCTCTGGAGCTGGTTGCAGTGAGTCCTTCACTGTCCTGTGAAACAGCAGTATTCCTGTGCCATTGCCCTTTTGAAATGATCCACTGCCTGGGCCCATCAGATGCTGCTGCACCTGCAAGAGCCTCAGCAGACAGAGCCAGAGCCCTGTGCTGAGCTGGGGAAGGTGCCAAATCAAGGCTCTGTTCAGGCCTGTGCCAGCTTCCTCTGCCCAGTGCCCTTTCTAGTGTTTGAGCATCTCCAGGATGTGACAGCCCAGTGGGTCCTAGATGAGCTCTGGACCCCACTAAGTGGCTGAGGAGTGGCCTTAGATACAGAAAACTTTCCAAAAGCAGAGAGGTCCAGCCTTGCAAGGCAGCTGCAGCCCCCCAGCCAGGGCTTGCCACAGACCAGCAGGTTTCAAATCTCGTCTGCTCGCATAAGCTCAGGGAGTGGCATTTTCCCTGCCCTACCTCAGAACAGCCACCTCTGAGCATCTCTCCCCTTGTTCAGGATAATGCAGCTTGGTGTGAGTGGCTGAACCTGCTCTCAGCCCTACATTGTCTACAAGTAACATTAACCCAAAGCAATCAATAGTAGCAAATGAGCAGTGTTAATAACTAAGTAATTATCAAATCATTACTGTTGAGCAATATTCATATTAAAAGGGTAAATTAAAGCACTGCTTTATCACACCCACACTTGTGCAGGCTCTGAAGCAGCACATGAGGGATCTCAGTTCTCTGAGAGGAGACTGTGCACCAGATGTCTGTCCAGAAGCTGGAGGACAGCCCTGTCTTACCCTCTCCCAAGAGCAAAGGGCCTGCTCTGATGCTGCAGGCACTGATAGCTGCAAGGGACAGAGGTGGCTTCTGAAGGTCAGCCCAAGGTAGACACAAAAAGGGTTTTCTTCAAGGCTCTGGGCACTGGGAAGGAAATATACCCTTTGCCTCAGTGCCCAAGGTCAGGTGGTTTTTTCAGGTTGAGCAGAACAATGCCACATCTGGAAGACCCTTTTTTCTCCCCTCCACAGGCCTGGCTGGAGGGACTATGTGTCTCCCCAGTTTGTCTTCAGAGGGGGTGAGTGTCCAGAGGACAAACACATTTCTTTGAAGGATGGGAAGTGGCAGCTTCTTGGAGAGGAGTTTAGGGATCTGGGGACGTGTCCTGACTCCTCACCAGAGCCCTGTCCCACAGCATCCTCCAGCTGTAGCAGAGCTGGATGTAAACCAGCACATGCTCCTTGGAGCCCGGATGCATCCAGCATACATCACAGAATAGCAGAATTGCAGAATGTTAGAGGTTGGAAGGGACCTCCAGAGATCATCAAGTCCAACTTCCCTGCCAAAGCAGGATCACCTAGGGTGGGATGCACAGGAATGCATCCAGGTGGGTCTTGAAAATCTTCAGAGAAGAAGACTCCACAACCTCTCTGGGCAGCCTGTTCCAGGGTTCTGTCAGCCTCATCATAAAGAAGTGTCTCCTCATGTTGAGGTAGAACCTCTGGTGTTCTAGCTCGTACCTATTGTTTCTTGTCCTGCCACAGGGCACCACCACAAAGAGATCATCACCTTCATCTTGACACCCACCCCTCAGATATTGACAAGATATTGATAAGATCCCTAGGGAGATCACACATGCCAAATAACTGAGCCTCTGCTCTAGGGATCCCAGCGAGCCCCAGACCTGGCTGTAGCCAAGATTAGAGGAAGGGAAAGTGATCCCAGTCTGTGCTTTGATCCAGCCCATCCAGACTCACAGAGGACAGAGGCTTCCCAGGACACCTGAAGTCCAAGGATGATGAGGTTTCAGGACAGCACTAAGTTCTTGCATTCCCTCACACCTTTTGCTGGGCGGCCAGGAGAAATCAGCCAAATGTCAGCAGTGCTTTTGCAAAGGGCTGTAAGGCCAAAGCTGAGCCGTGCCCTCAGTGCTCAGCATTTTGCAGGTTTAAATTCTCACAGCAGTTAGGAGCATTTATCAGTTGGAGGATGCTGCAAGGCAGTGCTATGCTTCCCGACTGAGCGCTCCTTGTGTTCTGAGTGAAATGTGTTCCTGCTTTGATTGCATTATAGGAAGTGACAAGCTGATTCCTGCCAGGAAATTAATGAGCCCCAAACACCTTGCCCATCCATCACCACCCCAATCAGCTACCTAATGTACTACCCACCCTGGCCACACACCCAGTGCTGCTGGGCATGGAAGGTCACTGAGATCCTGGAAACTTCACTTTCCAAGGACCATTAGGTCCAGCTGCCAGGCTGGAAGTGGGCCCAAATCACCATGTTAGTAGCATGTCCCAGCCCTGCCCACATTGTAGCAATGGCTATTTCTCCTTTTGGTGCTTTCCTCCAGGCTGCTGTGTCTGACCTGTGCCTATTTACCCTGCCTGTTGCCCACAGGAGTCTCTGAAGCCACATCACTGTCCAGGTGCTGGGACTCTGGGGAAATGCCCTATTGACTACCAGCAAACTCATCTCTCACATTCAGCAATGGTTAAAACAGTAAACTCAAATCTTACGTTCAGCTAACACAGAGGTGAAAATGTTAACTGAAAACCTGGAATAGTGTCTCCTCGCTGACACAGAGTAGGTATTTGAGGGGAAAAAAAATGAAGAAAAATTAATGAAAATGGTTCTAAGATACATGAGGACAGTATCACCCTAGGAATGAATTTCCCAGACCAAGGGCACAGAAGGGCACTTGTGAAAAGTTAGGAAGGGGAGACAGTTTTCAGAAACCATAACAAAAAGAGCTGGAAGGTTAAAAAGATGAGTACTGAATGTGCACACAACCTTGCAGAAGTTTTTGAGACACTGGTGCACTCTAACACATTTGCAAGGTGGATTCCCTGAAGCTGCTGATGAGATTTGGGGCACTGATGCTGAAGATCTGATGCTTAGCAGCATGGCAGTGTCGAGATGACAGCTCCCTGGGCTTGTGCCAGGCGAGCAGCTATCCTGCCTGGCACCACCATATCCCACTCATGTTCCCCACTGCACGCACATCTGGGGCTGGCAAGGGGCAAAGTGGTGGTGGAAGGCATGAGAGATGGGAGTCTCCATCTGCCCAGAATGAGATACCCTGGAGGGCATGTCCCTGCTGCGAGTTCCAGTGGCTAGAGGTAGCCCTGGGGAAGAGCACAGGCTGGCAGCCACTTCTTTCCTGCAGCAAGAAGTCTTGGGGAGCTGGGGGCACTGAAACTCCAAAACATTCCCAGTAAGGGCTGATGAGAGCAGAAGCAGAGTGAAGCAGTTTGCACTGAAAGCAAAACCATGCAAAGCCCCCATGGGTCTTCACTGGGTGAGAGCATTTGCAGTGCCCTTTTGCACCTCCCTAGCATGTGCAGAGTCCAGGTGGCAGACAGAGGGTCAGGTCCCAGGGATGTCTGCAAATGCTTTCCGACAAGCTGCTTCTTTCTCTGAAAAATGGAATTTCATTAAGTCAGGTTTGAAGTTGTGGAGGCAATTCCCATGTTGCGCTTGCGCTTCGCTTTGTCTCCATTGGATAATTATGAAAAATATGGCTTTTTGAGTGTGTCATTTGCTCTTTTTCAACTTAAAGTTTTCTCTTCCAACTCATTCTCCAGGCAGTGTTTTTTACTTTATCTCAATTGTGGGTGAAAAAAATAAAATATTATATATATATATGAAATAAAAGTCTTCTATTTCTGGTACTAAAAGAAAATAGAGACAACAGCTTTGCAATTTAAAACTTTCTCACCAACAAAATAAATGAAACATTTTTGCCCCCAACCATCTTTATTCCTCTTGAAAAGCTTCAAAGGAAAAAAAAAAAAAAAAAAAAAAAGAAGGCACCAAAACACAAAACTTCAGTAGTTTCCTCCCCGAGCTGATGGAGATCTCTCTAAAGGAAGTGTGTCTGATAAGCTGAAGTAAAGCTGCCTCCCCTGCTTTATCTCAAGCAGTGTCAAATGGATATTTCTATCTCTTCTGGACACTGAAAGCATCAAATTACTCTCCTATCCCGTGCTTCTCCACTGAACTGTTTCAGAGCTCCTGGATTGGGTTGTTGCTCATGGAAGACACCAGGCAGCCAGGCTGCAGTGGGATGTGGTCTGTGGTTGCAGGGAAGGTCTCTCACTGATGGCACTGTCTGCTTCACTGGAGAGGGCTGGGGATCCCTGGGAGCTGCTCCTCATGCCATGCAATGTGGTTAGGAGGGTCTCATCTCAGCTTTATTTTTTCTGGTCTTAGGAAAGCTGTTTAGGTGCCTCAGCTTCTCTGCTAAGTCTTGGGGAAGCCACTTAACTGCTGCCTTCCCTCAAGATAGGTCGATCAGAAATATTTACATTTCCTGGCATTAGAGGTATCTTAATTCACCCTAACTCCAAAGACAGTAGCCCTTGCTTCTGCTCTGCCACAGGGCTACACAGAGAAATGAGCCCTTGAAAGGATACAAGTCCCAAAACACTCCATGGCTAGGACTGGACACCCGCTGCCAAGCCGGACAGGGCACAGGCAGCAGTGGTGAGGACAGGGCTGGTTAATTCCTCACCCCAGCTGGGTCAGTTTTCCCCATCTCAGAGTTGCTGCTAATATTTCCAACTGCCTAGGAAAATAACTTCTCGGTTGTCACTGCAGAGAGATCGACTCACACCTCCATCCATCATCTCCCTCAGGGCTTTGCATCCAGGCACTGTGATGGGGATGACCATCCCTGCAGTGGAGAGAAGGCCAAGAGGATCCCAGCCCGGAAACCCTGACCTAAAATGAGACCAATTACCCATTAATTGATGCTGCATGCTCCCCAGTGATTAATTGTCAAGAGAAACCGTGTCACATTTTGCAAGCCCAGACTCCATCTCAGCGACACTGTGGGTCCTTTATCAGCCCCGGGGCCAGCCATGGCACCAGCCTGTCTGAGCCAGCCAGGTACCTCTGCATCACAGGACTTGTTTGTTTTGGTGTAAGCCTGAGCATAATTGGGGCTAAAGAAAAATACCCACAGCAAAACAAACGTGGCACCAATGATGGACACATCCCTGCAGCCAGCACGAAGACAGATGGAAGGAGAGCCTGTCCTGAGAAGCCCAGGTGGAGATGCTGGGAGAGTTCAACACATGGCTGTCAACCATGCAATTAATTTCCAGCATTCCCTGTAAGAGCAAAGATCCCAGTCAAGCACCTCCTGCAGTTTGAAAGTAGCCAAGGCTGGAGGGATTGCCCCACCATATCCCACTCTGCCCTTCCAGCCTGCACCAGCCTCTAGACTTTCTTGTGGCTTTCTTGCCCCAGCACCACCCTGAATAATTCATGTACAAGACAGAGAAGTGGATAAATCACAAGCAATGATTAACATGAGTTATTTTACTTGCTAGGAAGATCTATTGGCCTGGCTCCAGCAGGTTGCAGTGATTAATGCAGCACCGCTCCCCTGGACATTCAATTACAGATGCTACAGGGCTCCCCAGCAGCAAGAAAACAGAGACAAGACTGACTGGGGAGACCTCAGCCCACAGTAAAAGATATCAAGTGGATCTTCCCCATATTAGCCTCAGTCAGGTTTAATGGGGCTCAGACAGTGAAGATACCAAACACACACAACCAGGCATGTTCTGACAGCCCTCTGATTTAGTGCAAGTCCATCAGAGCCCATTCTTAGGTAATGTCCGTCACACAAGTCTGCAGGTTTATCAGGGCAGCCCTCTGATGTCCTGGGAGCAGACTAGCCTGGGATGCAGAGACTATTTTAAACATAAATTTAAAAAACCTCACGACATCCTGGCTTGATTAACATTAATTCATTAACTAGCAATTTATTAACTTAATTGACTCCAAATGCCCTTTTTCACTCCATACAGAACTGCCTGTTTTCTCCAGGATAGCCTGGAGGTTTGCTTTCTTGTGCCCTGCAGGTGCTGATGGATTTGATCCTGACAACCAGCAACCTTACCAAAGTGCTTCTGCATCTGCTGGAGGGCCCAAAGAGGAAGATCTGGAGGGTTGGAGCCAAGCCCTTACCAATCTCACAGGTGTCAGATGCGATGTGGTTTGAATCCAGTTCCTAGACTTGGCTCTACTCAGTGACTAGTTTTTGCTGTTTGATCTGCTGTGGTTACACCAGACTCCTTCCTCTGAAATTGTTTCCCTCAATAACAAAATGTCTGTTTGTTCAGAACCAGACATTGTTAATCAATGCAGCACTAAATTTAGGACCAGGAAAGTCATCACTGAGCTGCCTCTGTGTGGTTAGGCTATAACTAAGTATTTTAGAGCCTTGACCACATCAGACTTGCAGCACCCACTGAAAAGAAGGGGAAAGGCCTCTCAGCAGCAAAGTTCCCTACTCTGCTCACCAGTGCCCATGGCTCCAGTTTTCTTCTCAGCCTGGCCAGGCTTTCATTCCCCATCACACAGCACAGAGATCTGCTAGGGAGGAGGTATATTAGCCTGAGCCATTAACACAGAAAGTTATTAGTGGGCTCTTGGGCAGAGTCTATTTTCATATTCATCTGGCTAATTAAATGTAAATCATTGCTCGAGATTACCACAAAAGATCCCAGGCCCCATTAGTTAGCCTCTATTCACAGGGGAGAGAAGGTGTCACCCTCATGCAGAGGTTATTCATGGCCACACAGGACATGACTGCTCTGCTATGGCAATGAGCAGCCCTGTTACCCACAGGCAATGGCCAGCACAGAATGAGAGTGATGTGGGCTCCAAGGAGCAGGTGCTACTTCTTTCCACCCACAGAATCTTTAAAGTGGTAACATCTGTCTGTGCCCCTCTATGATGCAAGGGTTTGGAAGATACTGCATGAGTATCATAGCCATGATCAATATTTGGAGCCTGCTGGTCCCTGTTTGCCCTCCCCAGGGCCTGGCAGAGCATATGGGTGTTCCCAAGCCACCGGCTAGTGTTGCAGCAGCTTTTAAGATGTCAGTGATCTCTTTGCAGGGACCTTCTGTGGTCACATAGGCAGAAGTGGTGGGAGAGTCCAAGGATCTCTCCAGGGTTGCATTACCAACCTGGTAGCCACACTTGTAGTGGTACCTGGCACATTGAAGACCAATGCTACAAAAGAGCCACCAAATGGGATTTTCTGTTCCAGACAGGACACTGAGGGCTGCACGTGAGAGCAGGAGGGACAGAGATGGATGCCCTCAGAAGCGGTGGGGAGACACTTCCCTGTGGCCAAAGCATTTGTAAGAGAAATGCTTCAGTGAGCACTGGCCTCCTGCCTCTGTTTACCATGTCCCTCATGTTTGGGTCAGGGCCTCGAAGCAAACAGCAGCACCACCAGATCTGGTTTCACTCCTTTTACCAAAGCAGACAAACACAAACAGCATCAGCTCCTGCATTGGCCTGAGGGGCACCAGGGCAGGTGGGCAGGTTTTGTCCTCCCAGTGACACTGCACGTGGCTGGCTCCAGGCTGTGCTGTGTGCTTCAGCCTGTACCCATCATATTACCCTCCTCTGCCTAGGCACCAGCTCCTCCTTGCATCCCACTGGTGGGACAGACCAGTCCATCACTCCCCACTGAAGGGATCTCAGGGCTGTTGTGATGATCTTACAAGGATAGAATCACAGAATTGACAGGGCTGGAAGATACCTCAAGGATCATCTAGCACCAACCTCCCTGCCATGGGCAGAGACACCTCACACTAGATTGGGTTGCTCAGAGCCACATCCAGCCTGGCCTCAAAAATCTCCAGGGATGGGGCTTTCACCACTTCCCTGGGCAACTTGTTCCAGTGTCTCACAACCCTCATGGTGAAGAACTTCTTTCCAACATCCAATCTACCCATTTCTAGTTTTGCTCCATTCCCCCCCAAGTCTTATCACTACTCAACTCCCTAAAAAGTCCCTCACCAACTTTCTTGATGAAGATACCCTTCCTGTGGTACAGGCAAGACAGAAGTCAGTGCCATCCATGGCTTTAGGTAGCAGAACACAAGCATAGCATCGTGTTCAGAGGTGTTCAAGGGATGGGCAGAGATGGTTGGGGTCAAGATGTAAAGCCAAGGGCAGGGTGATGTGGAAGGGTCTGGGCTTGGACAGAACTGATCTGGCCCCACTGTTCAGTGTCTGCAGTTTGGTGCCCACAGCGAAGTCCACCTGCCACTCAAAGCAGCCCCACATCTGCTTTCTCCACTGCCCAGCTCTGGTTGTGTGGCCCAGCTCTGGCTGTGTCTCCCAGCTGCTTGAAGACAGATGAACTGCAAGCTAGCTAGTAGCAGACAGTGGAACTGGGAGCCTGAGGGGACTTTGCCTTCGGGGCAGCTCAAAGGCAGACCAATCCCAGGCTGCATGTGTGCTGCTGTAGGAGCAGAGCTACAGGGAAAGGCAGGTCCCTACTCTCTGCCTCCATCCCCTTAACAAGACTAGGTAGGCCAATAGAATCACTGCTGCTGAGAGTCCCCAGTCAAGGGTATTAACTGCCTGCAGCTGGAACTTGGTTGTTTGCTGCAGACAGAGCTGCAGTATTACATTTGTCCTCTGAATTCCTTGTTCAGCTGGCATATGCCAACCAGGCCCCTGGAATACAGCTCACTGTTGGTCATGAGCAGCACCAGTCAAGCCAGACACACACCTACCATGTGCCCTGGAGGTGGGGAAAGCAGGAAATAGTGTCTCTGGGAGTTTGGGGACAGCATGCCAGGGGCAGCCTGTGCCATGCTGTCTGCCATCCCATGGGCAGGAAAGAACCAAGAGACCTTACTCTCCATCATCCCCAGGTACCTGGTAGCCCCCTGCCTCACGGCCAGGCTGGTCCTGCCTCTGCTGGCTCACAGCCCTGCTGCACGCCTGTACCTGCTGCCTCCTGTATTCAGTTACTGAAATCCCACCTGTTTTCCCTGCTGTTTGTAGTAGCAGCCTTGTCCGTATTAACCCCTGACCCTGCTGAGCCACTCTTTTCTTCTTTTGACAATCGTGTTTACCAAGTGTTTGGAGGTTGGCTTTTTTCTCCGTGCCAGAGCTCAGCCATCCTGTCTCCAGCCCAGGATGTTTCCTGGCTCTGCTTAGCTTGGAGGGTCCATAGTGGCTGCAGGCTAGCACAGGGATGCTGCTCTGCCAAGCCACTCAGTGAGCCAGAGCAACACCAGCACCCCCGGGAAGTCTGGCAAAAACTGGTGCTCACCTTTTGCTGGGAGATCTTTGGGAAAAGTCCCCAATCTTCTCTGGTTACCATCTCTGCTGAGTTCCCATCCATCCTCAGGCTTTATCTGGGTACTGATGGAGAGGCCCCCAACCTCACCCCTCTCAGGCCCAGGTAATCTGTAATCAGCCCCAGCTGGAGAATTCAGACCTGCCTAGGACCCTGGAAGCTGAGACAGAAAAGAGTTTGGGCGTGAAGGCCAAAAGCAGAGAGTGTGGAGTGGAAGATTTTTCTGCAGACGTTCACCAGGTAAGCCCACCCCAGCCTCAGTGGACTTCCCTTCTTCCTCCTCCCCTCAGTCAACCTTCCTTAATTATTCTTAATGGGCAAGCTCATAAGAGCTTATATTAACTTTATTACCAGATCAATTAGTGCCTTCTTTCCCCCCCCTCCTCCTCCCCCTGTGCTAATAATCCCATCAAATATGAAGACAGCATCCGCACTGGTACCCAGCAACCTGGAAAAGGTGCTGGAAAATACAGCCTAGCCTGAGCTCCAGATGCTCTGTTGGGTACTTCTCAGATGGATGGATCATCCCCAAGATGTGGCCCAGCAAGGAGGGGAGGGAGCCAGGGAGAAGGAAGATTAATTGGAGAAGAATTTGGCACCAAACAGCTCCAAAAAATCTACCAGCATGAGCTGAACTGGAGCAGCTTGGCACCAGGATGTAGCTCTCTTGCCTGCAGCCCTGCGAGCTGGCGAGGCTGGTGCAGCTGGTGGAGGATACAGGTGTTTGTCAGTGAGTCTGAGGGAAGAAACTGTGCCATCAATCAGAGTTCCACAGGACAGCAGGGATAGGGCTACAGGGACAGGAGACGGGGGCATGACTGTGGCCGCATGCTCTGAGCAGAGGGGAACAGACACTTGCCCAGCACAGGTGTGCAGGCAGTCTCAACACCTCCACTCCACAGGCAGCGTGAGGTAAGATCAGAACATCTCCGAGATACACACCAGCCATCACAAAAATACTCTGTGTATCCCCTTCAGAGAGGGAGGAACACAGAAACAGGTGGTGGTGCTGAGCACATCTTGCCGCTATCCTTCCTCAGCTTCTGACCCCTTCAGGGATCCACCCAAGCACCCTGGAAGCAAGAGCTCACTCAGCCCTTGGTACGAACCTTGCACACACATATGTTGGATGCAGAGATGTGGGAGCTGGCTGTGAGCTGCAGCCATGCTGGATGCCCTGCCTCACAGTGAGGTCAGCGCAGCCTGACTGACAGCCCCTGAAGTGGACATGCAGGCAAACTGTGGGAGAGAAAGCATTATGAAAGGTTTGACCAGGACACTTTGCTTGGAAAGCAATTCCTCTTGCAGGGATGCCAGCTCCCACCCCAGAATGTTTATCAGAGACCCCTTGGCTGCCCACGCAGTTTGTTCCAGCCTGAAAGGATCCACTTGAGCATCCTGGAAAGGCCACAGCATTCCCAGCAGCCCATGCCACATGTTCTGCTTGTGTCATGCTGACAGTTTGCAGCTCTGGCAGTTGGAAAGGGCTCCAGAGCCACTGCAAAACTCCCGACTGCTCAGGCTATGGGGCAGCATGGCTCTGAGCCCCTCAGCCAGCCAGAACAATCAGAAAAGCTGTGGTACATGGAGGATTCATGCCAGTGAAGCACCAACAGATTTTTCATTAAGCCAACATGCATGGTTGAATCAGGACCACGTGGCCACCAGGAGCAGGACACAGCACTCAGGTTCAAAACTAGGATCAATATGAACTCATTCACCTGGCCAGGTCCCTTGCCAGCCCTATAGAATGCGAGGCGGGGCACTGTGTGTTTGGCCCAGCAAAAACCCCAAACAGCTTTTGGTGGCTGCTTATAGTGACTTCTGCAAGGAGGCATAGCTCCTTGACTACAAGTCCTGAGAATATGTTCCCAGCCAGAGAAATGATAAACTGTTCCACTCATGTAAGGAAGTCCCACTGCCTCTTAATGTCATGAGTGGTTTGCCGTGGGCAAGCCAGCAACTGGGTACATTTATAGCAAGTGATCCCATGAAGCACTGAATGCCTCCCAGTCACCCTGGAGTGCTGGCTGAGCACCCCAAATTCCTGCTCTTTCTGTCATCTTTACAACTGGCCAAAGTTTAGCTCCCTTCTGAAACAGTGCTCCTGAACCATTAAATGGGCTTGCCTCTGCTCTTGCCTGCAGGTTTCTTCTCTGTGGATTTGATCAAAGACTCTTTAGATTCCTCACCTTGAGCTTGTAGATCCTACCCTTCTCCAGCTCCAAGGGTGGACCAGACAAAGTTTCAGCACAGCATCAACCAGCAGAGGAATCTCCAGCCTATGCACACAGAGCTCTCTTATGCTGCCTGCAAGGCTGTCACTTCTAAGGCTCAGAGCAAAGAGGAAGCTGCCCAGTTCTCACCACTTCCAATCTGCCTGAGCTCCTGGCCTTCATCTGCTATGTGCTGTGCAGACTCACCTCCAAGAAGCTACATTTTGAAGTTGAGCTGGAGTAGCTTAGTGGCTCTGTGACCCTTTGGGAACACTCAGGGACTGTGCATGCTTAGGGGCTGTCCTGGACTGGGCATCACAAGCCTTGACCAGTCCCAGCCTGAGGGCTGGCAGGGAAGAGAAACGACACTGCCACAGTTCTGGAAGGTGGACTAAACTTAGCCTGAGTCTTCTCAGTATCAGGCAGAAAATCCAATGTTGGCCCTTGGAAAACTGACGCTAAAGGCTTCTAAATTCAAGGCCAAGAGCTTCCCCTTTGCACATGGAAGTGACAAACACACGATGAGGGAGAAAGATGCTCTACTTGGATGGGGCTGTCGCTGCTAGGGATGGAGGAGGAGAGAGTGAAGCGCTGCAGTCCAACCCCCTCTCCCCCCCCCCAGCTCTTCCAAAATAAACAGGCTTGGGAAATAATAGTCAATGTGAAAGGAATTAAAAAGGCTTCTGCATGTGTGTGTGTGTCTGCGTGTGCGAGTCCTGCCAGGTTAATACTGCTGCCTATTCGCCTGACAGCTCCAAGATTGATTACCCGCCTCAGCGCTCTTTATAACTTGATCAGTCGAATTAATCTCTGGCTGTGGGCCCATCTGATGCCAGGCATCACAAATTTAATTTGGAGGTGTATGGGATCTTTTACTTCTTTCTCCCTCCACTAACC
>WBNM01029890.1:0-10841 GCA_013399055.1 Ramphastos sulfuratus
TTCCAACCTCTAACATTCCATGAAAACACTGCCCACTATTCCCCACCTCACTCCAGCTTCCCTAGGTTACTGCAACAGCCTAGTCTGTTGGCTGAGTTGCCTGTCACTTCACTTTCTAAGCCAAGCAACCAGAAAGGAACTCTGATGTTTAAAGTGCTTCAAAGCCAGCCTTTTTATTTTTTCTCTCCACTCAGAAGCAGCAGCTGAGCTATTATTAGAAATAAAAACAAAAAAGTTATCAGGTACTAAACACACTAAAAGAAAAAAGCCCAGTTCTATAAGCTGTTGTTTAAAAACTGCCTGACTACATCTGTGTGATTTACTTTCCTCACAATACTTTATTATCAGTACTTGTTTTGCTTACGCTGCAGCATTTACATAGAAAAAGCTTAAAAAAAAAAGTTTAATAAACTTCTATCACAGAACTCACAACTGAGAATGCAGAAATTTTATTTTTAATACCTGCATTGTCTAGTTTCCCAAACGTTGAATACCTGTTTTAATAGATGGATTTGTGAAAACACAACAAAATGTATCTACCTTTGAAATTTTCTTAACTAGCTCCAAGCAAGTTTCTCCATCCCTAATTGTACTCAAACAACTGGGATTTTTTTGCTTGGGAAGGTAGTTTCCTAGGTTTTGTGGGCTCTTTACTGGCCCTAAGACATGTTCTAACCTACTAAAGATTTTAGTTTTCAGGATAACACAAGTTTCTCAGGCAGCAGACAAACACCACAAGCAGCCTAACCTGAAACTGCTATCAGTGACTACAAGACAAAACAGAAATCTCCCTGTTTCTCCCATTCACCTTAAGTGAGGTGCACAACAAGTGAGGGTGGCAGCTGATACTTAATTCACAGGCTGAGGGAGGTTACTGCTGCAAAGAGCACTGAAGCCTTTCGTTTTGACCTAGAAATCCATCTGACAACACCAGTGTTTTGAGTTCTCACGAGCTGAAACCAACTCATACCACCAAAATAGGCAACATTCAAACCCAACGAGACAATTCCATTAATATTCCATTTCTGCAAATGCAGCCTAGAATGAAGTCATGTTTTGCCATACTAGCACACACAAGACAACAACAAACTAAATGTAGTTTTGATTCATTTAGGATGCAGCAACCATAGTAGCCAGATGAAAGGCTTATGTATCTTACAGTGTGTATGTAAAGAAATAAAAAAAAAAAAGGGAAAAAAAAAAACTTTCCACCTGGAAACCTACCCTTAAAGGTTTTCTGAATCAAAGACTCTAAGCACTGATCTACAGAGGATGGATTCACAGATGGGCTGCCGTGTCCTTACCCAGACTGTTGTCTGAATAGATACATACTTTGATATATCAAGTTCACCCTACACTAAAAGACACAAATCAAGTGTTCTCTGTAGAAAAAGCATTATCTCTTTATCCCACAAAATCTGCCTTAAGTGCCTTTTAGTGTGCTTTTTCCAGTTTTAGTATCTTTGAGGGGACCAAAAGAACAGACAATTCCAGATGTGGGAAGGTGTGACTCCTTCAAAAGCATAAAAAAAAAAAAAACACATTCTCTATTTTCATTGCTACTGCTACCTCAGTAATTCTCAACACTGTTTCTCTCCTAGATGGCAATTGGAAATAGAGCTGCCTGTTGTAGTCCCAATGACTCCAAGTTCTTCTTCCTAAACTACTAAAAGTTTTTAAAAAATCTTTCACTTTGCAGTACAGCTTGTAAAACTGCCCACTACTCAGTTCATGTTCTCTCACATGTATTACTTTACACTTACTGACAGTGTTCGCTGTCATTTTATAGCTCATTTACAATGTAATTTGTGTCACTGCTCTGCACCTGTTCTTCTACTGAGCTAAATAAACCTTTGTACCAGCAAATTTCAGTTACTTATCCCTCTTTTATGGATCTTTCAGCATAGACTTCCCACACACCTACATACACACAAAAATCAAGAATTTAAGCTGTGCTTAACATTTTTCATTTCAGACAAGTTTCAGTTACCTTATAGATATTAAAACAAAGCTAACAGCAGCACAATCACTGTTCCTAAACTCAAATCTCTTTCCACTTCTTCCAAGAGCCCCTTCTTTCTTCTGCGTTCAACAGATCACTTTTGAATGAAGATTCTGTGCCTCAAGAAACAATTTAATGGGAGAAGATTAAGTAAGTACAAAATTAAAAGAAATTCTGCTCTGGTTGGTCTGGAGCGAGGAAAAGTTAAGTAGAGAAACTGTGATGTAATTCATGGCCTCTGTCATTAATTATGGTTGCATGCAAAGACACTGCTTCATTATCATCTCAGTCACATCTATACATGGACAAATTGATCTTCCTTTATAAAGCTGCTCAACTGAAAACACTAAGTTTGCATTCTCAAGGACTTCATTCTGCTTTATTTCAAAGTACAGCTGATTTATGTCTGCACAAACTATCTTACTTCCATCCCTTTGCACATGTTTGTCCGTGTGATTTTAACTTCAAACTTAAAGAATTTTGTGAACTAAAGCATGCCTAATTACACAATTTGCAAAATAATACCACAGTATTCCAAAATACAGAACAAAACACTAACCAACCAAACAAAAAGCTTCAGCTACTGCATTGCAGTACACAAAAGAAAGGCACATGGAGCTAGACTGGTATTTTATTTTCACTTGTGCCAGTACTCAATTACAGAACAGCCTGGTGCAGCTTTTTCTCTGGACAGTCCTGATGACCATGTAGCTGAAAGAGTGACATTGGAAGAAATTATTGAAAAAATAATAAAATGACAGTCAGTACAAAATTTCCCAGAAACACTCTCTGCCGTATTAAGTTAAAAACCCAAACGTTATACTCAGGAACTGCATCTAATGTTACATGAGCCATCAAATGTACATGAAAGAAAACCTTTTAGAAGTATTAGCAACAAAGGTTTAGAGATTTCAACAGAACAGAGCTTATTACTGCATGCTCAACAAATCTAATTTGCCTGGACCAGCAAAGAATGCAAGCTCTGCAACTGGGCCTTTTGAATAAAGAGCTGGCATATGCAGTTTTGTCACTGTGCTAAGAATGAACTGAGTTAACATTAAGTGGTGCAATTATAAGAGCTCTAATACCTACAAATAACCTCCACACAAATCCTCAGCATACACACTCTAAAAATTATAACACTGCCAGTAAAACAGAAGGTCAGGAGTGTAGGATTTGGTAGGCTATGAAACAGGAGACCATTTTCTCCTTAAAGATTAATAGTGTCCTTACATTCGTGTCAGTTCATAATAGTTTTGTTTCTAAAGGTCCAAGCACTGAATTATCTGTCAAAGTGCACTTATGAGGTTTGTTTCAAATTAAACTTCTACAGAAATTAAGTAAAAACTCCTCTGGAGAAGGTAATGAACAAAAAAGAAATGTGGACTTACAGAACTTTGTGAATAAACCTGCCACTCTAACATCAAAACATAACACCAAAAAGTCTCTCAGACTATGGTAAAACTCTGTATCACAGGATCAGTGGCAGCAACATCACAGTATTCCAAAACTCGAAAGGCAGTTTAAAGGAGATGGAAGCTCTCTTCACTAACGAACTACATGAAGAAGACAAAAGACAACAAGTATGAGCTACACAAGGAGGCGTTTTAACATCAGTATCAGAAAGAAACTGACAACTATCATTCACTAGTATAACCTCCTCAGGTGGAGTCCCCATCAGTGGAGGTGTGTTTCAGACCTGCTCAGTAGATAAAATTAGAGGAAGTTAAGCTTGAAATCTAAACAAGACCCAAACCACACCAACACTGAAAACGAAAATCCTTTTTAAGGTTGGCTTGTGTGTTTTGTTGGGGTTGTTTGTTTGGTGGTGAGCTTTGGGTATTTTGTGGCTGAGGGTGGTATGTCCATCATAAGAAGTTTTATGTCTAATTGAGCTGATAAGAGTACCTTCCTGAGAGCTTGTTTATTCTAAACTATTAAACTGGTATTCCTTAATCTTCTATTCAGATCTGTAAGCTTGCTGGTTCAATCTTGTATAACAAATCAAATTTCTATAGACTAAATAACAAGCTGCCTCTGCTCTTCCAAAAAGCCTAGATTTTTCCCCTAAGCTGCCATTTGCTTTATTTGTCAGCTACACTATCACTGCATTTGTCCTAAATCAGAGGGTGATCCCTGTCCTTCAGGCTTGCCAGAACATATCTGAAGAAGCAACATACAGACAGTACTCTCAACTCAGTAACTTGGTTTAGCATACTGAGCACTTATAATCCCACACAAACAAGCCAAAGACCAACAATGCACACAAAATTCAGCCACTTTCTTTACAGCATGAAGTGTGTCATTTTTCAGAGCAAATAACCCAAGACAGGTATTAATTCACTTTCACGAAAGGCACATAAAATGCAGAAAAGACTACTGGCTTAAGTTAGCAGGAAACTAAAACAAGACATACACGCCTGACGAGAAACTGGGTTTCTTAATACCAAGGTGTCTGAAAATAGTCAAAGACTCCACAGGGTCGCTGTGTTCTACCACAAAACTACACTCAGAACTTGTATACTTAAGATACACATGGACAAGTAGGAGCTAAATGATGCTTTTCACATAATTCCACAGTTCTGATAGCTTACAGGTAATAACCAGTTGCTGTTCAAGAACTTTCATCAAAACTTGAGACTGTTGTTCACTCAACAGGCTCTTTTGCCTTCTGTCCACAACCACAACAAAGCACCTTTTAAATAAAATGCACAGTACTATTGTGAGTATCGCTCTTACAGAGGAATTATCTCTGAGACACAACTGCAGAGGAACATCAAAGGATGAGTTTCACATAACTGTCCAAAGGGACAGTGACAACACGGATCATCCTCTAAGATGCTCATTACCTCGTACATCTCTGGCATTGAAAGATTCTCTCCTCCACAAGGACAAACAATTGCTGTTGGAGTAGTGTAAGCTGTTTAAGTCTAAACAGTAAAATTGGTAGCACTGTCAACGAACAGATGGAGCAAAAGGCCACATGTTTTTCTAAGGCATTGTAAGGCAACTTAACAGAAGCCTTTACTACAGGAAGAAGTATCTTAGTGTGTTATCTTCATCACCCTCTGCAGGAGAATGAGAATTTACAACTTAAGAGTGTAAAATTCGTTTTCTGTGGAGAGAGTATTTAGAAACCATCACACTACTCTCAGATACTTTAGATCATAAATACAGCAACGCGAAGGTCAGTATAAGCTAAGGAATAACATCACGTTCAGAAAAAACACATCTGAGTGCAAGAAGCTACAGCCCAGCAAAGTCTCAGGCTGCAAAGAGGAGTGCTGACACAAAAGCCAACTGAGTCTCTATTCTCCCAAACACCTAACCAAAACCTAGCAGCTGACAAACAAGTAGATCATTCTTGAACACTATAGAGCTCACCCAAAGAGCAAGCTTTAATTAAAAGACTTTGGCATCAAATAATTACGTAAATTAAGGCAAAATAAGCACAGATCCATGGACACATTATAAAACCTGAAGAAGCTTAAGTGCTATAAAACTCACGGGTGCTGAGAAAACAAATACTGGAGCATCAAACACCAAAGGAAAATGACCAAGATGACAAGCAGTGAAATGCAACAGGCATGCTAATTCTGCAAGAAAACTACCGAAGCTACAGCGGGAACATTTAAGGCTTTCATATTTTCTTCTTAGGACTATTTCCGAAGTTTGCATTTAAATCCAAAGGCCTGTTTCCCTCCAGAACACTCCAGCGTAGGCGCACTGTAACACCGCGCATGGAGTGTGCCCAAATACGGCCACCCAGAATAACTCTTCAATTGCCGCTTGTTTCTCCAAGCGATTTTCAGGCACACATTCACAAGGACAAACCCACAATAACCTGGGATTTCTCAGCCCTGCTTTGAAATACTACTGACAAGCGGTCTGATGACGACACCACGGCTGCCAAGAGGCCGGGCAATAGCGGAGCCAAGCCAAGCCGAGCTGCAGGTCCCACGCTATCTGCACCAGTACTACGCCGCTAAGGCCTTCTCCCCTCCTAAGGAAAACCAGCTCGCCCAACAGGCCCGCCAACTCGCCCCGTGCCGCCTCCGGCCTCACCTCGCTGAGGAAGCGCTGCCAGCGTACCGGTCTGCGACGGAGTACCAGGCGTGGCGGAACTCCCAGGCTGCTTGCGCTCCTTCTGGGGCTCTCTCTTGCCGCTGCCTGCCCTGCCACTGGGACCGGCTCTCCCGGCGGCGGCAGCAGCAGCAGCAGCCGCCGCAGCCGCCTCGTTGCGTTTCTTGCGTTGCTGCTGCTGGCGCTCGGCCTCGCGGAGGACGTCGAAGGGGTCCGACTCGTCGTCCAGGAGATGACAGAAGCGGTTGGCAACAGAGCAGCCGAAGTTCTCCTGCATGACGGCAGCCACTGAGCTGCCCACCCTCCCCTTCATCATTCCCGCGGAAGACTCCCTCGCGCCCTCGGCGCTGCGACTGTGGCGACGATCCTCGGAGCTGCTGCTGCGCAGGGCTGAAACAAAGCGCACAACTCAGAACCACAGCAGAACGCCCACCACACCAGGCTAAGCCCCCCAACTCCGCACTAGCCAGAGCACTGCATCTTTGCTGTTGCCCCACCCTTCGCCGAGTCACAGCAGCCAATCAAGCCTCGGAGCTTCCAGCGGCCCCGCAGCCACCTCCCACCAATACGTGCGACCAATGCTAAATAACGGCGAGAGCGAACAACCAATCCTGGATTTAGCCTCTGCCCAGCCCCTATTGTGAGGCTACGGCCAATTAGCGTGCAGCGCCAGCACTGCCAAAGCCAGCTCGCTGACCAATGCGGTCTGCGGCTCGGGACATCGGAGCTGAAATTAGTCACGAGCCGTTTATTATTCCAGCCTTTTTCCCGCCCTCTGCCCACTCGCGGCCGCGGTGCTGGAGCGGCAGGTGCAAGCGGGTTGCAGCCCTGATGCTGGGCCGGCGCTGCTGCTGCGGGCACAGCGGCCCGAGCGTGTGCGTGTGCGTGGCCGGGCAGGCTGGCTAATCAGATCTTCTCATTTGATGTCATCACATAACTGTGTCCTCACGGATGTTTTCACACAATCTATGTCCACTAACCAGAGATTTTAACAAAAGATGGAGCACACTGGACTGTGACCTCCAAGGGCAACTCTCCTGTAGGTGTCCAGCACACTTGGATAAACTCCCCATGTTTCTCAATTTCCCCTTNTATAATGAATTAGGTAATTGATGAAGCATTCGTATGAAGATTTACCTGATATAAAATCATATAACCAATTATATATATAATTTGTTATTTGTACTGTAGACAAATTACTGTTGTTTGAGCTAATAAGGGGCCTAGATTTGTGGAATTACCACTTAGCATGCTTTTCTGCACACAGTGTGCATTGACTTTTCCATACTGGGTAAGCAACCTTGCTTTTGGGATAACACTGTCTCTGAGGTTCATAAGTATCACCAACAGTAGAATCACTCCTGAAGACTCAACAAGGTTAATTTACAGTGAACAGGCACTGTGCAGNCCCGTGCCGCCTCCGGCCTCACCTCGCTGAGGAAGCGCTGCCAGCGTACCGGTCTGCGACGGAGTACCAGGCGTGGCGGAACTCCCAGGCTGCTTGCGCTCCTTCTGGGGCTCTCTCTTGCCGCTGCCTGCCCTGCCACTGGGACCGGCTCTCCCGGCGGCGGCAGCAGCAGCAGCAGCCGCCGCAGCCGCCTCGTTGCGTTTCTTGCGTTGCTGCTGCTGGCGCTCGGCCTCGCGGAGGACGTCGAAGGGGTCCGACTCGTCGTCCAGGAGATGACAGAAGCGGTTGGCAACAGAGCAGCCGAAGTTCTCCTGCATGACGGCAGCCACTGAGCTGCCCACCCTCCCCTTCATCATTCCCGCGGAAGACTCCCTCGCGCCCTCGGCGCTGCGACTGTGGCGACGATCCTCGGAGCTGCTGCTGCGCAGGGCTGAAACAAAGCGCACAACTCAGAACCACAGCAGAACGCCCACCACACCAGGCTAAGCCCCCCAACTCCGCACTAGCCAGAGCACTGCATCTTTGCTGTTGCCCCACCCTTCGCCGAGTCACAGCAGCCAATCAAGCCTCGGAGCTTCCAGCGGCCCCGCAGCCACCTCCCACCAATACGTGCGACCAATGCTAAATAACGGCGAGAGCGAACAACCAATCCTGGATTTAGCCTCTGCCCAGCCCCTATTGTGAGGCTACGGCCAATTAGCGTGCAGCGCCAGCACTGCCAAAGCCAGCTCGCTGACCAATGCGGTCTGCGGCTCGGGACATCGGAGCTGAAATTAGTCACGAGCCGTTTATTATTCCAGCCTTTTTCCCGCCCTCTGCCCACTCGCGGCCGCGGTGCTGGAGCGGCAGGTGCAAGCGGGTTGCAGCCCTGATGCTGGGCCGGCGCTGCTGCTGCGGGCACAGCGGCCCGAGCGTGTGCGTGTGCGTGGCCGGGCAGGCTGGCTAATCAGATCTTCTCATTTGATGTCATCACATAACTGTGTCCTCACGGATGTTTTCACACAATCTATGTCCACTAACCAGAGATTTTAACAAAAGATGGAGCACACTGGACTGTGACCTCCAAGGGCAACTCTCCTGTAGGTGTCCAGCACACTTGGATAAACTCCCCATGTTTCTCAATTTCCCCTTACTGCTTAACACTCCTGTGATGTTTGTTACATCAAGGGACCTCCACAAGCACATACAGTAATGCTTTCAACAGCTTACAAATGCAGCACTACAGTTAACAGGTTTTGTAGTTTTTCTTGCAGAGCTGATCTGTTCAGCAAAACCAATGGAGCTCACCCACCATCACTAAGCATCTACGACATGAGACTGTCCATGTGGGCACCCTTGTGACTGCAGGAGCCATGTCAGTCACAGCCAGCAAAGACAACAAAGAGTGAAGGGAGTTTCAAATCCCTTTATTATTGATGCTGGAAGAAAAGAGTTAAAAACTTTCAGGCTGAATAAGCTTATCATGAACTAGTCTGGAACTAGGATAACAGGAACAAAAGGTCTTAAAGACTAAAAGACAGGATGACTTCAAAGGTTAAAAATAACCAGAAACAAGGAACAGTAATTAGTAACGGTACATAAAGACAGTAAGAATCTGACAACTTTTGTAGATAATGCCACATTGCAGCTTCTGGACATAAAACAGAGAGATGGACAAAGATCAAACCATCAAGTTGTCCCATGCATAACCTGTGGTGATCTTAGTAATAAAATGCCATATCTTTAGGAGGAGAATTTATATGTAAATGTAGGACCACCTTATATAATGAATTAGGTAATTGATGAAGCATTCGTATGAAGATTTACCTGATATAAAATCATATAACCAATTATATATATAATTTGTTATTTGTACTGTAGACAAATTACTGTTGTTTGAGCTAATAAGGGGCCTAGATTTGTGGAATTACCACTTAGCATGCTTTTCTGCACACAGTGTGCATTGACTTTTCCATACTGGGTAAGCAACCTTGCTTTTGGGATAACACTGTCTCTGAGGTTCATAAGTATCACCAACAGTAGAATCACTCCTGAAGACTCAACAAGGTTAATTTACAGTGAACAGGCACTGTGCAGACAAAACACCCTTGCCCACTCTATCAGCTATCATAATGGGTCAAACACATGCTGGAAAAATCTCAGCGCTTCAGACACAATCTGCTAGAAAAAGCTAATTGCAGTTATGAATTCTTTAATAAGGCTATGTTTTTATCGTGATCATTCATGGAAAACTGACACTTTTTTACAATAACTTTACTACAGAACCCGTCTTGGTTTTTAATTAATCTTCTTCTTAGTACAGGACCTTGAAACTAAAGCAGACTCCCTTCAATGCTTTAAAACACACTGGCAGAGTAACAACCACCTCCTTCCACTATCTCAGAGTGCAGATAGGTCTGAGCACACTATTGTAAAACAAAATGTGGTGCATCACATTAATCCAAGCCCTGAATGTAATCACTGTGTCTTTCCTGTCTTTCACATAGACACACAGAGAGTATGCTTACTACAGAACAGAACTAATTTCATTAGACCATGCTCTTCCTAGCTTCATTCTCATCCAAGACAAACAGTTTTGCATTAATGGAAATAATGACAGCAACTAAGTCAGGACTACAGCTGCTCACAAACAGCTTTACAAAGCCTGAGCAGTTAAGTCAGATCTCATAGGCTTTGATGTGCCTCAAATTGAAGCAGGGAATTCTAAATCAGCAAAGATAATATATTATCATTATTTCTGCGCAGTTCATAAATTGTAAAAAGTAGCTAGCCATAATTAACAACAAAACAATTTCTGAAGATATTTCCATGAGGATGATAGAGTAACAAAATACTATAGAAGAAATGCTTAAGTAGGTCAACTGTACTTGCCTCTGAATAGTTGCTTTATTTTGTAGAAAGATTAAAATATAAGTATTTTCAGTGAAAAGAAGGAACTGGAAAGCTGCTCTGTCCTGTTCTGCTCTGGAAACACACATTAACACCCAGATATTACCACAGTACATCAACAGAAAAAACACCTGATCTTTTCCAGGCCTTTATCATAGAATCATGGAATTATTTTGCTTGGAAAGTACCTTTAAGATCATCAAGTCTAAACATTGTCTAACTCTACCAAGTCTGACAGTATACCATGTCACTTAGCATCACATTTATGTATCTTTTAAACACCTTCAGGAACAAGGATTCAAGTATCTCCCTGGGAAGCCTATTTTAATGTTTGATAACCCTTTCAGTATCACAGTATCACAGTATCACCAAGGTTGGAAGAGGCCTCAAAGATCATCAAGTCCAACCCATTACCACAGACCTCAAGACTAGACCATGGCACCAAGTGCCATGTCCAAA
>WBNM01029890.1:10981-46794 GCA_013399055.1 Ramphastos sulfuratus
CCTCTTCCAACCTGGGTGATACTGTGATACTGTGATACCACAGTTCCCTCAGCTGCTCCTCAGAAGGCTTGTTCTCCAGACCCTTCACCAACTTCATTGACCTTCTCTGTCCCACTCTGTCTCACTCAAGTGAGCCTTTTGTTATCAAATGCAGAATCTGCAATAAATTTCTTCAACAAACACTGTTTCTTAAAAGCTTTTAAAAAAATTTTGTACCATCATTTTTATTTAACATATTCTGTAAACTTGAATCAAAGTCTCCTGAAGTTATGCTACATAGAAAGAAGAGCCAGCAGGGCAGAAGACTGGCTAGCTAATTAGAAAGCTTTGGGTAGAACTCAGGAAGAAAAAGAAAGCCTATTGACTATGGAAGAAGGGGCAGGCAACTCAGCAAGACTACAAGGCTCTTGCAAGGATCTCTAAGGAGAAAACTAGAAAGGCCAAAGTTGAACTAAAACTCAAGCTGGCCAGCATCATTAAATCCAATTAAAAGAGCTTTTAAAAGTATTTTAACAGTAAAGGAAGAGGTAGGGAGAATCTCCGCCCACCAAGGGATATAGGAGGGAACCTGGTGACCAAAGACAAGGAAAAGGCTGAGCTGCTGAATGGCTGCTCTGCCTCAAGATTTGTCAGCAGCACCAGTAGCTCCATAAGGGTTCAGCCTCTGCAACTGGAAGACAGAAACAGTGAGCAGAAAGCAGTTCCTAGGAAGAAGTGATTGATGACCTGTTGTGCTACGTACATGTGCACAAGTCTATGGGGACCAGATAGCATCCACCAAGTGTACTTAAGGACCTGGTAGGTGTGTTCATCTAGGCACTCACCATTATTAGCCAACAGTCCTGGCTAACCAGGGAGGTCCCAGTTGAGTGGAGGCTGGCAAATGTGACATGAAGACGTCACATGAAGAGCCAGAAGGATGATCTGAGGAACTACAGGCCTGTCAGTCTGACCTTGATTCTAGGAAAGGTTATGGAGCAGGTCATCTTAAGTGCCATCACACTGCACATACAGCCAGGAGATCAGGGCCAGTCAGCATGGGTTTATGAAAGGCAGGTCCTGTTTGACTAACCTGATCTCCTTCTACAATAAGGTGACCAGCCTAGTGGATGATGGAAGGATGTTGTCTACCTGGACTTTAGTAGAGGCTTTGACACTGTCTCCCACAGCATTATCCTTTAGAAACTCATGGCGCAAGACTTGGGTAAGTGCACTCTGCACTGGATAAAAAAGCTGGATGGATGGCAGGGCCCAAAGAGTGACGGTGAATGGAGTAAACCTGGATGGTATCCAGCCATTATTTGTGTCCCCAGGGTTCAGTACTGAGGTGTATTCTTTTTAATGTCTTTGTCAGTGATCTGAATAAGGGGAGTGCATGCTCAGTAAGTTTTCAGGTGACACCAAGCTGGGTAGCTGTGTCTGCTAGAGGGTAGGGAAGCTTTACAATGAGATCTGGACAGATTAGGCCAATGGGCCAAGGCTAATTGTGTGATGTTTAACATGGCCAAGTGCCAGGTCTTGCACCTGGGTCCTGCACCTGGGTCCCGCACCTGGGTCCCAACAACCCCACGGTAAACTACAGACTTGGGGATGTATGGTTGGAAAGCTCTGACTCAAGAGGGGCACCTGAGTGTATTGGTTGACAATTGATGAAGTATGAATCAGCAGTGTGTCAATGTGGCCAAGAAAGCCAATGGCATCCTGGCTTGTATTAGAAACAGAGTAGCCAGCAGGAACAGAGAGGTGATTGTCCCAAATATTCAGCTCTGGTGAGGCCACACCTTCAGTATTGTGTTCAGTTCTGGGCCACTCATGACAAAAAGAACGAAGTGCTGGAATATGTCCATAGAAGGGCATAGAGACTGGTGAAGTGCCTCATAAGCACACGGCTTATGAGGAGTGTCTGAGGGAGCTGAGGTTGTTCAGTCTGGAGAAGAGAAGGCTGAGGGCAGACCTCATTGCTCTCTACAACTATCTGAAAGGAGGTTGGAAGGAGGAGGGGGCAGNAGGTACCAATGTATTGAGGATAAAATCTGTAAAAGACATTAAATATTCTTCAATTGTAGCTTGTCCCTCCATGTGCATTTATATTTCTCCTTTTGTATTTCTAAGATTTGCATGGTATGATTTCCCATATATGATTTCAAAGGGACTTACTCTCTCCTTAATCCTGGGAATTACTGAAATCTGTAAAGAACTAAGGGTAAAGTTTCTGTCTACTTAAGGTGCATTTCCTGAAAAAGCTTAGAAATCTGTCTTTTGAGATTCATCCTTTTGACCTTTGCACTAGACTGAAGCTTCCGGGTAGGGGGGTGCAATTTCTATCTGATTTGTAAAACCCAAGAAATTCCCTGCACTACTTCTGTGACAAAATGAGATCCATTCTCAGAAATAGATACCTTCTGGGATACCAAACCTAGGTATTATTTTTCTTTTAATAAGGCCCTGATTAGTTGCTTCACTTAGTTGATAAGACAAAGGAAAGCCTCTGGTCATCCAGAGACAGTATCTGCCTAATACCAATAAGTATTTATATCAGTTACACCTAGGTAATTCTGAAAAATCTATTTGCTTGTATTCTCCAGGAGTCATTCCTTGTTTCACAAATCCTCCTATAATATTATTTTTTTTGTTATTAGCACAACAGATAGTACTTTTCCTAACTGCCATATCTGCTATGCTTTGCATTTTAGGTACAAACTCATATTTCTCTTAGAGATAATAATCTTCTAAGGATCAATAATTGAGTCTTGTTATCCACCAATCTGCATCACTTTTTGGAGCAATCTAATTGCTCCACTAACTGGTTTTCCTTTTTAGTGTATTTTGGTGGTAACAGTTTTGTCTGTGACCCCAGAATAAAGCCGCTTCTGAAATGCATTCTTGCAACTTCTTTTGGTTGAAAGTCTGCTTCTACTCTTTTCTTTTGATTCAGATCTGAAGCTTAAAAGGGCTATCAGTTCGGCCTTTTGAGCCAAACTATTGCTAAGCAGAAAGTCAGGGTATCTGTTGCCCCTGTATATCCGGCTGTCTGTCCTCCTTCTAACACAGCTGTGGCCAATGGTAAAGAATTACACTTCCACATCCATCAGAGGTTCATCCTGTAGGCTCAGTCTGCTGGAAAAACCTGTTCAACAGTGGTTGGATGATCATGTTGCAATTCACTGGAACCTGGAAACTGGGAACAAGGCAATGGGTTTTGACATGGAAAAGTGCCCCACTGGCCTCTTTCAGCTTCCCCATGCTTGTGTTAACAATTCCACTGCTACTTGTCTCTCATGTCTAAAATTCAGGAGTCCTAGGGCAGGAGATTCTATTAACTTTCTTTTAATTTTATCAAAACCTTTGCAGAACTCAGGTCCACTCTAAGATTCCTTTGGTTCCTTTCATAGTAGTGTACAATGGTTTGGCAATCAGTCTGAAATTAGGGATCCATAATTGGTGCCACCCAGACATTCTTAAGAATCCCTTTGTTTGTTTGTTTGTTTTAATCAATAAGAAGTCATCGACATATTGTAACCATGTCATGGTATTTTACTCATTATATCATTGTTCTAGTTCCTCTGCCAATGCATTCGCAAACAGTGTAGGGCTATTTTTAAATCCCTGGGGGAAGAATGATCCAGAAGAGTTGCATTTTCCATCTGTAGTTGGGTTTTCCATTCTAAAGCAAAGATCAAATGGCTTTGTTCATCCACAGGTACACAGAAGAAAGCATCCATCAAACCAATATTGTAAAGTGTTATTATAGGGAATTGAGGCAAGGAGTGAGTATGGATTTGGAACCACAGGGTATGCATTCACTGTCCTGGCATTAATTTTTTGCAAATCTTGCACCAACCTGTATTCTGCAAAATGAGGTTTCTTTTTAGGCAAAACTGGGGCGTTGAAGTCCTACTGACACCACCACTTCCAGCATTGTGCTGCATGGTCTCCAATCTGGGGTTCCAAGGTGGTAGAGCACCAGTTTGGCCTGGCTACCTTTGCACATTTTACAGACTCCAGTTCTTTGGTGTCCTCCCCTTGAGCAGAGTTTGCTAACCATGCACATTATCTCCCTTGGAAGGTTACCAAAATGGGTCTGGGAAGTGCAGGGTGTCTCAGGGATTGACTTAGTCCCCCTGGTGCTGTGACCATGGCATGACATTTTTCGTATGTGCATGTAGCCTTTGACCTGAGTCAGAGCAGGGGAGTGCTGCAGAAGGAGCACCACCTTACCTTCACATGACTTGCGACCACTCCCTCCTCACTGGCCTTGCAAAAACAGTGTTTTCAAGGCATACCCTTTAGGTACAGCTATGATACCAGCTTGGCTGAAACCAGAGGATGAGATGGGGAGACTATAATGGACTCCTCTGGTCCCTTTCTTTCTAATTTGATTCCTGCCATTACCTCAACTGCTTCCTCTGTTCCTTTTCCTTGTCCACGTGAAAGACACAGGTGTTTTCTCTTCCACATTTATTTCTAGCACCTGTGAAATAACTGCCCAGCTTGCTTTGTGACAAGAATGCAGGTTAATTTAGTGCCATTAATCTGGCTGATGTATGAAGCCTTGTGAAGATAAGATGGCCCTGTTTAGTGGCTATTGAAGCAAGGCTAAAACAACAAACCACACAGCTTAAAAACAGCTTTTGAAGGTTATAGTGCCTGAGTGAAAACCTTTGCATAATTAACTGCAAGATTAATGTTAGAGCAGCATCAAGCTAAGCTTTACTGTGGATGGGCTTATTCTGCAAGCAGAAAAAGGAAAGAAAAGGTGGAAGGTAGGGGCTGGGCTCTTAAGCGAAGCACTGGGATAAGTGATGGGTGCCAATTTTAATAATCTGTTCTGGTTGTATTGCTGTAATTATGAAAAATTCTTGAATTTTGCACTTTTCCCTCAAGAGTACTGTCTGTGACTTCCCACAATAGCTTTGTTGTACTTGATTATCTCTTATTACTTGGTTTGGTAACGTGATAAGGGATTCAAGGTTACAAAATTCCTTCAGCTTTCTGGAAGGTGAAAAACAAGAGAAACATTTTCCCCCAAAGGAAAGACTGCATATGGAGTTCAATCTCCACCAGACTCTGAGGACTTCCTTCCTAGAGAGAGATTATAGAATCATAGAATGGTCTGGGTTGGAAGGGACCTCCAAAGGCCACCTAGTCCAACCCTCTCTGCACTTAGCAGGGACATCGTCAACTAGATCAGGTTGCCTCAGAGCCCTGCTGAGCCTCACTTTGAGTATCTCCAGGGATGGGGCCTCAAACACCTCCCTGGGCAACCTGTTCCCATGTTTCACTACTCTCATGGTAAGGAACTTGTTCCTAACATTCAGTTGAACTCTCCTCTTTTCTACTTTGACGTCATTGGCCCTCATCCTATCACTGCAGGCCTTTGGAATCAGTCTCTCTCCATCCTTCTTGCAGGCCCCCTTCAGGTACTGGAAAGTTGTTACTAGGTCTTCCTGGAGCCTTCTTTTTTTCCAGGCTGAACTCCATCTCTCTCAGCCTGTCTTCATAGCAGAGGTGTTCCAAACCCCCGATCGTCTTCATGGCCCTCCACAGACCTTCTCCATCACATCTGTGTCCATCCTGTGTTGAGGGCTGCAGAACAGGACACAGTACTCCAGATGAAGTCTTACCAGACCAAAGTGGCAGAATCACCTCTCTCAATCTGCTGGCTGTGCTTCTTTCGATGCAGCCCAGGACAGGACTGGCCTGGGTTGCAAGCACATACTGACTGCTTATGTCCAGCTTCTTGTCCATCAGCACCCTAAAGACCTTTTCTGCAAGGCTGCTTTCTATCATCTCATCACCCTACTCTATTGATAGTGAGGACTGTTTCAGCCCAAGTGCAGATCCTTGCACTTGCTCTTGTTGAACCTCATGAGGCTCACCTTGGCCACCCCTCCAGCCTGTCCAGGTCCCTCTGAATGACATCACGTCCCTCTGGCATATTGACAGCACCACTCGGCTTGGTGTCATCTGCAAGCTTGCTGAAGGTGCACTCGATCCCTCTGTCTATATACTTGATAAAAACATAAAACAATACAAGTCCCAGTACAAACTCCTGAGGGACATCACTTGTCACTTCTTTCCATCTGGACTTCAAGCTATTAAACACTACCCTCTGAATGTAACCATCCAGCAAATCCTTATCTACTGAACAGACGACCCAGTAGGAAAGAAAAAAAAAAAAATAAAAAGAAAGTACTGATTACTGTACTTACTTTGCAGCTGAATTACAGTAAATTGAAGTTCTGTAAGAAATGACAACACAGTTCTGCTTCTCAGGAAACTGGTATTATGGTGAAGTTCAAGGGCTAGAACTCCTCTACGGAGAGATTGGGGTTATTTATGTGATAAATGAGACTTGCAAACTCTTTATAGAGTTGCAAAGAAACTCGGTTAATTTTTAAGTGAATAAAAACAAGCAAACAGCACTGCATGTGTAGGGGAGACTCCGCCCACCACCAACACACGCCTCTATGCTTCTCCCCTCAGTTTATATTCCCTCTGCCAAGATGGGCGTGGACCTCTATGCACATGCTCTCTAGTCCTGTTGGGGTCTTCTCCGTCTTCACCTGGTGGTCACAGGGATGAAGTTCATAGTCTTCCTCAGCTCGTCCCCTGGATGACCTCGGACTTTGCTCACGCTCACTGAATGTTTTTAACGCTTTCAGTTAGCAACAGACCAGTTTTAGCCAGCATGAGGTACACTTCACAGTATAAGGAAACTCAATTTATGCAAAAGAAAAGGCACATCTCCTCCCTTTGTCCTGAGATTGTTCCACATTGACATGAATCAGATGTACGTATTTCACATTTAGCCTCGAGAAGGCTATCTTACTGTGACTTTTCAGTACTTAAAGGGGCCCGTAAGAAACCTGGAGACAGATGTTTTAGCTGTGTCTGTTGTCACAGTATAAGTGGTGTAGGTTTTAAACTAAAAGAGGGAGATTTAGACTTAGATACAAAGAATAATATTTTCATATTGATGATGGTGAGACCCTGGTACAGGTAGCACACAGACGTGGTGGATCGTTAAAAACATTTCAGGTCAGGTTGTCTAGGGCTTTGAGCAACCTGATCTAGTTGAAGATGCCCCTATACACTGCAGGAAGAAGTGGACTAATGGCCTTTAGGAGTAGCCCTGCCTACTCAGACCACGCGATGATTCCCTAAGGCTGCCGCAGCAATTGGCCCGAGCAGCGCGTTCACACTCAGCGCGCGCCAAGCTTTCTCCAAAGCGCCAACCCCACCCCCTACCCCCTGCGGGCCAATCAGCGTCTCTTCCGACGCAGGGAGCGGCAGCGGGGCGGAGCGGCCCCGCCGGCCCGCGAGCTCGCGGAGTTTCGAATTCCACCGGCGAGCCGGGCGCCTGTCCAATGGGCCGGCAGAAACTGAGAAGCCTCCCGCTCGGACCCCGCCCCCGAAGGAGGGGCCGCTGGCTTCTTCGCCTAGCGGTTGGGTGGCGAGAACCGCCACTCCGTGGCGCTAGCGCCGAGTTGAGTGATTGGTTACGCTCAGGCGCGAAACGTAACGCGGGAAAACCTGGGGTTTGGCCTGAGCTGCTGGCGCGGGGTGGTCGCGGCGGCTTCTTCTCGGGAATCGCCGGGACCGAAACTGCCGAGGAGACCGGGACTGCTAGTGGGACCGGCGCCGCTTCGGAAAGGTTCGCGGAGGCTTCCATTCCTATTGCTGGGTGCCGGCGCCGCCTTTGCCGGTCCGCTTAGGGGTGGCCACAGAGGGTGGGAGCCGCCGTCCCATCGATGAGCGGCTGAGGCGAGCCCGGGCGGCGACAGGTGGCGGCGGCCGCGGGACTTCGGTGTCGCTCCATACCCTCCCATCCTGCGACGTGGGCTCAGACAGCGGGGCTGGGCCGCCGCTGAGCCACCCCGCTCACCCATCTCCTTTTTCAAGTCGCTGCCCGAGAGGGGTCGGCCATGGCGGAGCGGCTGCCGCCGAGTCCCCCCGTGATTTTTTGCCAGGACTCTCCAAAGCGCGTCTTGGTTTCCGTTATCAAAACCACTCCGATTAAACCCTCCTCGCGAGGGGTCTGCGACGAGCCGACACCCGCCCCGCCCGTCCCCACCAGCCCCGGCTTCAGTGACTTCATGGTCTACCCCTGGCGGTGGGGCGAGAACGCCCACAACGTGACGCTCAGCCCCGGCGGCACCGTCGCCCCTCCATCCCTCCCGCCGCCCCGCGGGGGAGCGGGCAGAGCCCCTGCCGGGGATGAAGAAAAGACAGGGACCCAGGGCGGCGGCAGGCATCGGCACCTGAAGGTTAGTACGTGTGTGTGGGGGTGGTGGGCGGGCTGTGCTGCAGCCAGCCGTGGGGGGGCAGTTAAAGAGTGACTCCGAGCTGTGCGTCCCTCCCCCTCCTCCGCTCGGAGATTTAAAGTGAGGTCACTTCCGCCAGTGGCGCGCGGGTCCTGGTGCAGTCTGGCAGGGGTGATGGGAAGGCGGGGAGGCAGCGGCGCAGTCACAGCGCTGAGTCGGAGACGAGTAGCAGAGCCGGCAGCCCCTTACAGGCAGCGCGACGGCAGCAGGGCTTCTGCCCTTCCTCTTAAAATTTGGTGGGGGGGAGGAAAATGTTTTGTTCTTCTTATTTCACTGAACATATGTAGAGCGCTAGCAGTGCGTGACGTGCGCCGCCACGGCACGGACCGTAGCCTAGCTGTTGGGAGCGAGCTAAGTAAGGGCTTGGCATACGCGGGTTAACGTCTAAACCGCTAACGCCGTCACAGAACCGATCCTTTGTCGCACTCGTGACTTAAGAGTCACTTCATAGAAAGTTGCGGGGTTTGGTGAAACTTCAGATGTCGTAACATGTGGGGTTCCAGTTCCGTTAATTGTTTCCATAAAGGATGGGATAAGGCGAGGCCGGCCGAGAGCAGACACCGTCCGAGATCTGATTAATGAAGGAGAGCACTCCTCCAGCAGGATACGTTGCAATATCTGCAACAGAGTCTTTCCACGAGAGAAATCACTGCAGGCCCACAAACGAACTCACACTGGTGAGTAAACAGAAGGTGTGAATAGCTGGCATAAGCTAGGAAGCGGAAGAGAAGGAATTAAAGAAAGCCCAAACCACCAAAAAACCCCACCCTACAAACTCAACCTCTTAATATTTTATTGCAGCCGTTAAGGTAATAGTACTTTCCTGCCAATGCTTGTTAGTGCAATCAAAGTAATTTTGTAACCGTGTTTGTCTGTACTGTTACAGTCTATGTTGCTGCTACACTTTCCCATGACAAAGTGTAAATACTTTATTTGCTGCATCCTTCGTAAGAGAGAACTCTTCTTGAATGTAGTGCTCTGTGTGGTAGCACCTTTTACTCTGGTGGCCTCTTCTCTGCGGTTTGTTTCCTTCCTGCAGGTGTATTTTTTACACAACAATTGAAGTTTAGCTGTTAGAGGAGACTAAATTAAAAAGGGTGGCTGATAACCTAGGCAGCCTAACATTATAGATGTGTAGCATAAATGTTGAGAAAAGAGTTCAAATGCTTAAAATTACCACCTAGTTCTTTCCTTCTGTCATTTTCTGGGGTGGAGGTGGTCATGATAGTTTACTGAGTTGTAGGTAGAAGGCAGCTTGCAATTAACTTACAATTTAGGATCAAGTCAACTGAGCTTGAACTGAACAAAAGATGCCAGGTTTTTTAGATGGAGCAAATACTGGGTTTTTTCTTGTTTTTGTGTTCCAAGGTCACAGAATAATGTTGGTTCACGTGATCTCTTTGCTTCACTTGAGTCACTATGACTAAATTAGATAGTAACATTAAACAGACGTTTTCTCGTGTTCTTCATATGAAATATGTTTTTATTTCACCTGATTGTATTAAGTGTTGTACGAAGTACTTAATCTATAAGACCTTACCCTGCTGTCGTTCCCCTGATTTAATAAGTCGTCATCCCTCTTTTTCTGTTATCCCTACTGAAGACTGGTGGCATGGCATGCCATTTTATAGTTGCATGCAGTCTTGGGGAAGGAAACACCTGCTATCTTAGTTCTTATAGTAGTTTGCACGGGGAAGTATTTCTTGATGACTGGACTTGAGAAAACTTTCTTGGCAGAAGTTGGAATAAGTTCCTCTTGTGACTTCTATTTATCTGTTACGACTTTTCTTAAGTAGGCCTTCCTAATGAGATATCTCTACAACTTCATTTGTTACTATACTGTGGTATACCCTACTTAAAGCTATACTAAGGATAAAATATATCTGGTTACATTTATCTGTTTGAATAGTATTATTTGTTCATTAATCACTTCATATATTTCCTGCTCTCTAAATGCATAGCTTCATGGGATAAAGCTTATGTAGTGCTGTGCAAGAAGCTTAAATCAGAAAATATAAGGAAAAATATAATCCATCCCCCAGAAATAATTGCATTATCCAGAAGCATTGAGCAAATACTGTTCCAAGTAGAAGTGAATGTCTGCTGTTTGATGCACTAGGGCTTTTTAAGTAGATGCAGGCCTCTGGGTGGGTAAAAGGAGAGCATGCTTGTGTAAGTATCAAGCCAGGGACTAGCACTGCTTATGAAGACTCTTATTTTCAGTTTTCATAAATCTGTTCTGTTGTTATTTTTAAGGTGAAAGGCCTTATTTGTGTGATTATCCAGATTGCGGGAAAGCCTTTGTTCAGAGTGGGCAGCTCAAAACTCACCAGCGTCTTCACACAGGGGAGAAGCCTTTTGTCTGCCCAGAAAATGGTGAGCCATTGGAGAACAATTTACAGCTTTCAGAACATAGGGTCAATCTAGTATAAGAAATGTATGTATGTTCACACCACAAAGATCCATAAAAGCTTTGGATTTCAATTTTGGAGAATGTTCCAAGGGAGGGAGGAGAATAATCGTAGTCATACAAATGTCTATCTAAAGATTGTGTACTATATTATGTAAGTAGGTTATCAGTAATTCTGTCAGTTGATAATAATTATAAAATGATGGGGCATGTTGTGAACGTTGCACTAGTGTCCTGCTGGCAACCAAATGTAGGGTTTTGAGTGAGAGAGACTGGATTCAGCAGCATCTTTGTCCTACAAATGTTGTGCTTGCTTGGTTGTCTGATTTCCATACCATGTTCTTCATTGTCACTTTATGATTTTTAAGGCTGTTTAAGCAGATTCACACATGCAAACCGTCATTGCCCCAAACATCCATATGCCCGACTGAAGAGGGAAGAGCTCACAGACAGGCTGAGTAAGAAGGAGACTGCAGACAATAAAGCTGTGGCTGAGTGGTTAGCGAAGTAAGTTCCCTGAAGCTGTCGTCTTTCTCTAAATACTTGGAAGAATAGTCTGAGAAAGCATTTTAATTCTTAAGGGCAACCCTTGTCCCCACCCAAAACAAATCAAAACCATCTGTTCTTCCAGTACAGATCTGGGCTGCCTTGCCTTCCCTTAAAGAAGTACTAACTCGTGGTCGAGTCAAAGTTCCTCCTGAGACTTTCTTACTGTTTTGTTTTCCTTTGGTTTTTGTTCTCTTTAAATGCTTCTCTGCTTGATCAACACCTGTTAATATCCTGTTACTTAGTGCTATTGTCATGCCGAATTTGCATCTCTGAAGGTCGACAACTTGTCTACCAGGAGAAAAGATTGGGAACAGAAGATTGGGAGAAATCAGAGAGTACTACACTTAAAATACTAAGTAAAGGAGGTTTCTGACAGCTTAAATACTACCATAGGGCTGACAGATAAAGCCAAAGGCATTGCTTGGTTGTATGTAAGCCAATACTTGGGAGGTTTTTGCCAGCTTTGAGTCCTTGATGTGGAAGTCAGTCATATATATATTTTAAAAACATTATCTGCATTTGGTTTTGTAGGTACTGGGAGAGTAGAGAACAGCGTGCTCCTGCCTTGAAAACTAAAACAATCCAGAAAACAGATCAGGAACAGCAGGACCCAGTGGAATATCTTCAGTCTGATGAAGAAGATGATGAAGAGAAAAACAGTGCTCATTCAGCTGCTCGCCGTCGCCTCCAGGAACAGCGTGAACGCATGCATGGTGCACTGGCTCTCATTGAGCTTGCAAACCTAGCTGTGGCACCACTTCGAAAGTAGATAGAAACCCTATACAAAAATGTACTTCCTGGTGGTACTTAACCAGTTAGATCTTGAGCATAAGCTAAGCACCTTATTTGCTTATCATAGGCTGCTATTCTGTAGAATTCATGAAGAATGTTGTTGCCTCATAACATGGGGTGAGAGAATTGCACTTTTTGTAAGGTAAAAGATAGATGTAAAGTTTCTAAGTATTTTGTAAATATGGGACTGCATAATGCAGGGTCAACAAATTTACATGCTGTGGGGTGCTAGATTTTGCAAGGTTAACTCATTTATTTGAAGCAGTTTTCATGGGAAGCACTTTCTAAACAAAGTGTTCATGATAAGCAGAACAGTAGTAGTGGCCAAAGAAGGCTGAAAAAAGTATTTATCTGACAGTGTAAGCAAATTTATATGAAGGGGTAGGCCTAAAGCAGGAATGAAACTATAGCTTTCTGATGTCATTATATCTTTACCTAGTATCAGTGCGGCGGAAAGCAAACCTTAGTTGTCTCAGCTTGTAGAGGGGAAGAAACTGCTTCATGCAGGAAATAGTAAGATCACTCAGGATCTTCACTGTGCTGAAGGTATGAGCGCTGTTTCACATTTTCTGATTTGATTTCAGCAGAATCTTTTGGTAGCACTTGTTATTCCTAACATGTGATGTTAGGAACTTTTTGCACATTGTTGGTTTTATTTGTGAATGATTAGTCTTGCAAAGTCTAGATAAAGGTAAGCAGTTGGTAATATTTTTTCCGATATTTTTTGACCCTGTAGTGATTTGGCACTTGATTTCGTTAATAAAGGGGATATTTTACAGGGTGGTATGGATTTGTAGTAAACTATTCTAGATTTCTTGTTAGCAAACACTAAGTTTTAAAGTATTGCTTTTATATGATTGTCAGCAAATAGAAGCCTCCACACTTTCTGCGCATAAAGCCACCTTACTGCTTTACTTCAGGATAACATGCCAATTTCATGTTCGCTAACTAGCACAGTTTTCAATTAAACACTGCAGAAAAGTTTTCACTGTACAACTAGAATATAGGCTTCCAAAGATAGTTAAAAGTGTTAAGAGTGTGATTTTAATGTTTCCCAAATGAAGTTACAGATGCTGCCTAGCACTCAGATGCTGATAGAAAATGTTTAGTAGGACATTTTGTTACTTTGCAAGTGTTTTATACTTTCAAATTGCATTGTCTCGCAGCAATCTTTTTCCGTATATTCCTTTGAAGGCAGACAGGAATTCCTAATATGCGAACAAAGCTATGTTTTCAGATTGGTCTTGTGTGTGGTTTGTGTTTGGTTTTTGGTTAAGCTACTGCTTTAGGGGATATTAATAATTTGTATTTACTGACCTGCTTGCTTTAAATTATTCCTCTTGTTGAAGGTCAGGACATTCAGATGAGAAGGGAAAGCACTTTCCCTCTCACTTAAGCAAGAGGAAGAAATAATTTTAGATCAGTTGATGTAGACTGATCAGATATGTACAGCTGTTCCAGAAAAGTAGTGTAATACTACACCAGAAACTGCAGCTGTTTTATTATGTTCTCTGATAGTTGATAATCTGCTGTGGTTGAAAATCTCCTTAACCCAGTTTGTCATGTGTTGATGCACTTAACTAAAGTGTAGAGTAATTAAAAATTAATCAGTTTCATTGAATGTAAATAATTTTGCACCAGTGATACGGTTTAAATTTTGCTTTCAGCTCCTAAACTTAGCTGACATCAGACTCATTTGTTTTTAAGTCTTTTAGGCTTAAAAATACGAAACACTGTAGTTCTAGACTCCTTAGTCTATGTAAACCTGATAATTTTTGTGCATAGATTCAGAGTTTCTCAGATAAGTTACATGTTTTTGACAGTTCACTTGCTTGCATGCAAATATTGTCTGATCCCAAAATGAGCCCTAAGCATAAGTCTCTCGTACTTCTGAGTCATAACTGAGAAATTTATTTTTGAGAACTATTTCACAGGGCACAAGATTTGTGTAATTACCAGCCAGTTGCAGACTGGAGTTGTAACTTACTTCATTAGAATATAATTTTTTTTAATTTATTTTTTTTTTCCTGTCACCTATAATACTTTGGGTAACTTGCAGAATATTTCTCCAAATACATGAACATGATGAGTACACTGAATTTTACTTGGCTGTAGACAAAATTCAGACAGCTGAAGCAGTATTCTGTTGTGGTCAGTTTGGGGTAAAATGACAGTAAAAGAAATAAGATGTAGAAGACTGCTTTTTGTATTACTAAGATGTGATTACATACAAGAAATATTTGAAGTGTTCAGTGTTTTGAAAGATTGTCGTACTTTGGCATAATTTAACAGCAGAAGAGTGGATGTGCTGTCATGTTAATAGAAGTGTTTAATAAAGAGCTGGTCAAATTTTCAAGTTTAGTGTGCTGTTCTGTAATTAAATACTTGGAGTCTTCCTTGTAATCCTTGTTCTTGTAAGCCTCTCAGCCTGACTTGTTGCAGAGCATGGAAGATACTTATTTTCCCTGTCTGTTAAAATAATGACATGTTAACCAAGATAGAAAATTGTTTCGCGCTTTCTACAGTTTGAAT
Organism: Ramphastos sulfuratus; assembly: GCA_013399055.1. Taxonomy (NCBI): domain Eukaryota; kingdom Metazoa; phylum Chordata; class Aves; order Piciformes; family Ramphastidae; genus Ramphastos; species Ramphastos sulfuratus. The sequence continues at coordinate 25,592 of WBNM01029890.1, forward strand.
TTGAGGGCTTCAAAGCCAAGTGCCAGCCTAGTGCACAGCAGCCAGGGCCTATGGAAGTCAAATTGGGCATAGCCGTCTGCTTTTGGTCTCAAGTTAAGTGCTCAGAGATGTTGAATTCCCTTCCCATGAGACTGGTTGAGAATCAAAGCGAGCTAGTGCCAGAGGGTACTGTGAACTTAAGGAGCTGCCCTGCTGGCGTGGCGGCACCCGGTGGAAGCGGCACGTTGTGCTGCACCTTTCCTTTCGGCCGAGCCGCGACGAGCTGCGGTGATCGTGGATGAGCAGTGCCAGAGGCCGCACGGCTGCACCGGAGCCGCCGCCACGCTCTGGTCGGTGAAGGGGCCACGCCCACAGGGCCTTTGGGCCCTGGCTCCGCACAGCTGTCCTGTCACGCCAGGGGGCGCCCTGCAGCCGACGCCAGCCCTCGCCGCTTGGAGCTGGGCCGACCCGGGCCGCGGAGGTGGAGCGGCGGCCCGGCTCCCGCATTCGGGCAGCGCGCGGCGGGGCGCTGCCGTGTCCTGCTGCCGTGTCCTGCTGCCGTGTCCTGCCGCCGCCATGAGCGGAGGGCAGCCCGCGGGGGAAGCGGCTGGTGCGGCCGTGCCCTCGACGCTGCCTAAAGTGCTTTCAGCCGTTTTCTACGGAATGTGCTCCTTCCTCATCGTGCTGATCAACAAGGCCCTGCTCAGCGCCTACAGGTGAGAGCCGGCGGCGCGGGCTGGGCCGCGCCTCAAGCCGTGGCAGAATAAGAGCCTTGACCTGGCTCGATCAGTTCCTCCCGTGGGCAGCTGTTATCCCCGCGAAGGCAGGTCGTACCTTGCCCCCGAAGGGGAGTGGGACGGCACAGCCCGTCCTGCCAGCGTTTTCATTGTTGTTACCATAACAGTAATGTTCATGCAGTTTGGGTGCAGGGGCAATTAGGTGAGTTTTAGCACCGGAGGGGTTGGGGAATGTGCTGAGAATCGCGTTAGTTTCACCAATTTCAGTCCCCATTTATCCCCAATATGTACCACTTTTGCTACACCACCTATTGGCAGAGTCCTTGGCAAGCGCGTTTTTGAAGCATGCTAGTGTTCCTCGAAGGCGTTTCGTTATTCCCAGCATAGAGGCTGGTGTTACGCTGGTCGTACCAGCTCAGACCCTTCAGGAAAAGAGCGTTTCCTGTAACTGTTCCTGCCAAACAATCTTGCCAATCAGTTATGTTACTTTTCTGGGAGCACCCTCCTTTATTGAGGTAGCCAAAACCAAAAAACTGAACCTCAGAAAGTGTCTTAATCATAGAAACACTGAAAAACTGTGTTTGTGACTTGATGAGCAATCCCATATGGAGTTGTTGTCCAGTAAGTATTGTCTTCTAATCATGAATGTTATTTACTAAAAAGGGTTGGTCAGGGTTGACTGATTTAGCTCATTACGAACTAGAAACAGAAAAAAAAGCAACAAAAGGGGAAAAAAACCCTTGTTATTTTCTAACATTCAGTTGTATTTGAACACATAGCGATTGTATCTATAACATCTCCCAGGAATGATGTGAGGCAAGTTGGAAGTTTTGGTTTTCTTTCCATCATACAATCTGCAGGTGCCTGTACATCCCAGGCATACATCTAGCACATCTGTGAAAGATAATCAATGACAGTGTACCAATCAATAACCCTAAATTTTATATAAAGAACTTACAGCATTGCTGGGAATCTTTAGGGCTCTGTAGATCAAAAATGTCTGAAGAAATCTGTGTAGTGCAGGTGAGTGAAGTTTCTGTGTTTTTATGAATAGAAATATTTTTTCTTCCCCTTACCCCCAATACCTTTGTGTCCCACAATCCCTTTTGCTCCAGGCTGCTCTTCACCCTTTATTTGTGTTACGAGACTCCAGTGTTCCTATTGCCTTCCTACCGCATTCCAGAACATTTATTGCTTTTCCTATTACCCGGTGCACATTTGAGATGCAGATTTTTCAGCACACCAAGAAATAGTATAGATGTTCCTGGTGGCTTCTGTGATACATAGCCACAAAATCAAGGAGTCTTGATAATGGAAAATGACAAATCTTTTCAAGAATTTGCACCCTCCATAGGTATTTGTTAGTGCATGGAGAATGAAAGGCATTTTGTTTAGATTCCCTGGGTGCAAGCTTGTGTGTGACCATCTCTGAAGGTGCAGGCAGCAAAGTGGTGAGTGAGCATGCTCAGCTGTAGGAGCTGAGGTGTTCAAGGACCTCCTTGACATCAAAGAGAAGCTTTTTGGGAAGAGAAGCTCCAGACACCTCTGATTATAGTATAAAGCAGCCATCAATTGTAAATAACTTTTTTGCTTGTATTTTAATATGCATGTGAAGGATTATCAGTTACTGCCATGCCTTTATTGGTTTTAACTTGATCTAGATTTAGGGGAGTGGAAATGTAGGAACAAAAGCTGTTCAGATGTCCAGTTAAATTTTCTGCTTACTTAACATCAATGTATCCATACTTGCCAGACATCCACATACTCTGTGGTTGACTGTGGTGCTCAATGTCAACATCATCTTTCCCCCTTCCCTTTTTTTTTTTTTTTTTTAATTTATTATTATTCCCTCCCATCTGCTTTGTGGTTGTAGTTTTGGTGTTTTTTGGTTGTGTGGTTTGTTGGTTTTTTTTAATCTTTCTAGTATTAAATTTTTTTTTATGCTTTTCAGCTTTCCATCACCAATCTTTCTTGGAATTGGCCAGGTATGTTCACAAGTAAAGCATACTAAGGGCACTAATTTTTTACAAAGTTAAACTAATGTTAGCATAGAGAAATGTTTTAGCAGAGGACATCTCTATTATACTGCACTACTCGTCTTCTAGATTAGATGCACTGTAAGGAAGAGAAAGAGCGATTTGTTACAGTGAAATCAAGGAAAACTGAGAAGAGTCAGGCAAAGGGCTGGAAATGCAATTTGTTTCCCCTTGTAGAATTCAGTAATTAAGATGTCTGACCTTCAAAACTTAGTACTTGTTCAGTAAGCACATAGATTCAATGAGAGTCCTCGAGCTGTTGTGGATTATGTGCAGAAATAGTGCTCATATTTGTAAACAAGCCAAGTGTTTCCTTATCCCCTTTTTCCCAGCAGTTTCCTAGTAGGACTACCACATGGTTTTGGTTGTTACCTTATTTGCTTGTGGGAAATTTGCAGTACTGCAGCAGAAATACAATTTTTCATTATTTTTTGTTGTTAATAGACAGTAAATGTAAAATAGTGAAAACAAAGTTCAAATACTCATGTATGTTGTCCGTAAAGAAGAATATGTAGTTCTGCAGAGGAATGGCTGGGAATGATGGAGTCTTGAAGTAAATGACCTTTGCAGCTAAGGAGTAGTGAGAAAGAGGTGAAAAATAGACCGCTGCAAGTCTGCCACCTCTGCTGGTTGGTGCTGAAGAGAGTCACATACCTTTTGCTGTGTAAGAGGAGGAGAGTTTCACACATCCATGTTTCAGTGAAAGCCAGAGACTAGAAAATATGGCAATAGTTCACTTTAAGGGCAATGATATGGCTTTGTTTCTTTGCAGAACCTAAGACACAATGGCATTTTCATTTTGTATTGACTTTATCTTTCCAAGATTTCCCTGTACTTTGTAAGATGCATATAATATGGTATAATGATATAGTCTGCAGAACATGACTCCACTTTATCCTCTAGATAGTTAATTACCATATTTGTGTATAAGGACAATTTTAGCATTTCTTTTTCTTCCTGGGGACCAGCATAAACTGTTACGGTGTAGATTGCTCAGATACTCTCCTTCATTCTCTCAGTATCATTATTATTTCTTCCTCATGTTGTCAGTGGCCTGATCAGTGCACAACCTCTGTCTCACATTACTGAAAATACTGTAGGAATGATTTTGCAGATTAAATGTCACTCTGAGTCTGGGATCGCATCCCGTTTTATTTTCTCAGCTTGTTCTCAGCATACATTGTTTCACAGAGTGCCACTGATCTTCTCAAGCTAGTAAAGCATATGTCTATATTGTACTTTTAAATAAAAAGCTGGCAAAACTGATGAGTAAATTTATTCTAGTTCATTAATTGCATAATACATTGAAATTTGTAATCACAGAATCTTTTCAGTTGGAAAAGACCTTTTAGATCATTGAATCTAACTGTTATTACTTTATTTTGTTTCCTTTTAAAATTTTGATTACCATTACTACAAATGCTATTTGTTAAATGCATGTAAAGTTTTTATCTTTGGAGCAGTTCTTTTATTTATACATTACAATTTTGCTTTTGCATGACTTCTTGTTTTTTTCTTTTTTTGTTTAGATGGCAGCCACTATACTTATCTTGTATGTGTCAAAACTAAATAAGATTGTTCACTTTCCTGATTTTGACAAAAGTATACTTGTGAAGGTAAGGATTATGTAGGCTTTGGTATTAATAAGAAACTGTTACCTGTTACAGTATCATTCTTTCTCATTCAGACAAGATACAAGGGAAGAACATGAAAAATGTTGTGTTCATTTGTCAAATGCAATTATTTGTATGTTTGATTCATTTAATATTGGATTTGATAGTTTTAATTTCACTGCAGTATTCTGGCCCTTTGCAGAGAAATCTAGTGCCATCTTGTTATGCAGTACAGGGGAAAGGGTGCATACAGCTGGATGATCTTATTTAGATTCCTCAATTGTTTTTCTGGATGTATACATCTCTCTGTAGCATCAGTGTGAGCTGTGTGTTTAAGGAGGAATTTTGATCACTGGATGAAAGGAGGAAGGGTGGCTGCATTATACAGAGCTTAGGTGTGTACAGTCTAAAGAGGCAGGAAAAAGCAAATGTGAGAGGATGTTTTATCAGATTGGGATGTAGGATCTGAAATGTCTACAGCAATGATCCTTGTAGACCTTTGCATCCATGTGCAGTGTTGCTGAAGCTTCACATTGATACGTAAGCCTGTGTATGTTTCTTTACAGAATATTAGTATTTGCTCAGAGATGCACAGAGTTAGCTCCTAGCTCTGTTGCAGGGCTCAGACATTATAGCTTTTCAGACCAGTATCTTCACCAGTATATTCTTCTCTATCCATATAAGGTTTACTACGAATGTCTCACAGCTATTGGTGAATGCAGTTTATTCATAATTCACATTGAAATCATTGGCATTTCTGCATGTAAAAATCTTGTAGGAATGGCCATAGCATTGATTATAAAATGGACAATTCTGTGACAAAATATGAAAGAGCATGATTTTGCAGAGGTCAGTTTTGAGTTTTGTGTATAAACAACTTGTTGAGAACTCGAATTTCTTCTTTTTGCCTCTCCCACTCCCTCTACTTCCTTTCTTCGGTTGCTTTCACTTTAAAATCAGCACCCGTTTTCTTTGTCCTAATAATACTTATCTTTTGGAAGACTCCAGGATATGTTGGGAGTCATCAGCACTGGAGATCCAGGACTTGTGTATTGGTTTTAGTTCTCGATTTGACTAATCACAGTGAATCAGCTGGATAGCTCATTGTCTATTTATTTACTTTTTAAAGCAGCCTTTGGGGACTCCTCCTCCTTTTGACAGCTTTTTCCTTTCATTGACACGAAGATTATCGCTGCTTTTCACTCCCGAATTGATTTATGTCTTTAGTGCTTTCAGCTAAAGTTTTAAAGTAGCTAAGTGTTTATTTCTGTGACAAAGCTTCTGAGTTCTTGACCTTTTTAAACTAATTATTTCACTGATCTGCGATGTTGTGCCGGGTGTTTTATTTTTTTCTTTACCATAAATGAATTTCAGAGGAAAAAGAATGCAATGCTAGCTTTGTTTTAATCCTATAAATGAAATATTTTTTTTCCTAAATAAAATTTGCAGAAGAGATAATGCATTATAAAAATTCTGCAATTTTTTACAAGGCTGAATATTTATTGCTACTCACACTCCTGTTTACTTTATAGTCCTACTTACTTTTACTTTCACTTAAAATCTAACTTTAGTAATCTGGAGTTAACCTCTACTGCACTTCTCTTTGCTGTAAAAGAAATGTAGAGTTTTTAACATAGATAAAATATAGTCTACTTTTCCAGCACAAAATGCATTGAGAGCCTATAGCCTCCAACAAACACAATGTCTCCTGAAGCATGTGTAGGCACAACTACAACTATTACACCTTAGGGCAGAAGATCTTTTTGTCTTTCTGCCATTTCAGCTCTGTTTGATAGTGAATGTGACTACATACACACACCACCTTTGTCCTCATTAATTACTGTGATTTGCTTTAATATTCTGCAGCTTTTCAGTAGTGGGTTTTGAGCTGCAGCTGAATACTCTGTAGGAATCGCTGACTTACATTTTCTTAAAGCTCTGAAGTTCAGTTTCTTTGTATTGTGCTGGGGCCCATGTGTTTCTGTGCAAGTCAGTCTCATTGTAGAAGCTGGAAGAAGTAAAGTTTAATTTGCCCCTGTATACTTGTCTTTCTGTTCTAGCGCCTCATACAGCATAATTTACATCTGAAATCGTTTATCTTCCAGACATACTAATATATGTGGAGTACCTAGAGAAGCACAGCATACTTAGAGTTTATTCATTCATTCTTTTATTCTAGCTGCTCTTTTGCTTGTCTAGCTACTATTATTATTACTTTATAAGTAAAATTCTAGTGTTGGGATGGATATTAAAATAAAACAGAATCTGTCTCTCAGTAGAGGTATATCATTGCTTTTATAATTGAGTCAGTGAAACTGTGATTGTGAATGTTCCGTAAACAAGAGCTATGTATCACTTTGCAGCATAGTTACTTTTTTTTTTTCCTGAGAAACTCCCTCTTTCTTGCTTCCTATTTCTTCTCCCTCTTTCTTGCAAAATACATCTGATACTGCAGTTACAAATTCTATCAGGTGCTTCAGAACATAATAATCTGAGTTGTGCTTTTAATTTTATCACAGTTGTTTCCTCTGCCTCTGATTTATGTTGGAAACCACATAAGTGGATTATCAAGTACCAGCAAACTCAGGTACAGTAAATGGAAGTTTTAAATAGACTGGATTTTACCCTTTTGTGGGAGTAAAAGCTAAACACTAAAGCGGAACATTACATAGGGTCTTCAGTGCATATGATGTCTGTCTGTCTAAACCGCTGATACTGCTATGAAATTCTTATCCAAACATTTGATTTGTTTACAAGTTTATGCTTCTTTCAAGGGGGGGGCTTAGCCAGGCCTGTACTGATAGAAAATCACAAACCCCTCTGTGACAATGCTTTCACTTTCTCTTCTCATCAGCTTTTCCTGGGTGTCCTAACCAAAGAGTTTGAAAGCTGGTTTTGAATGAAGAAGAATAAGGGAAAGTTTTGTACCATGATGCCAGTTCAGGTTATTTGGAAATCACCAAGGGATGAAAAACCACTGTGTAGTGGTGTGGTGGTGGCAGTGGCCTACCCTTCTAAGCTCCAAAAGCAGGTTGTGAGGGCATTGCTGAAGTTCTTCTTCCCTTGTGTATGCCTATAAGCAAAGATTCATGCTAGTTGCTTCCATGCTAGTGCTAAAATGGTGTAAGGTATGTAACATGAGGACCTGCTGTAACAGTTTGGATGACTAGATTTTCCTTGGAAGAAGATTGTAGAAGCATGACGGCTGTACCAAGACCGGAGGATACAGCAGTACCACTGCTGTGGTTTCTTGTTAGAGGCACCTGAGTATTTGGTAGTAAACTCAACCAAAGCAGAGAATTTTGCAGGTTTTCAGCATCTCATAACTTTGAGACAAGTGCCAGGAGACAAAATATATTACTTTTCATTTGTTTACATTTTATTTGTAGAATTAATTTTATTTATATAATTTATTTATAGAATTAATAGAACTACCAACACTGAGATGCCTGGTTCTGCAACTTCTTGTTGTACACATTCAATTATTCTGAAGTAACTGTTCAGGCAGATGTAACAACTTGGACAGTACCGTCCCTAGTAGCTCTTCAGCCACTGTGGACATGGAAATTTCATCCCTGTGGAAGTTTTGTACATGGGTTCTCCTTTCCAATTTCTCTAATTTTTAAATAAAAAGTTTAGTAGGTTATTTTAAACACAAATTCACCATCCTCTCCTCCTATGTCTGTCATATCTCTTTTAGATTTACTGTTCATAACTAATTCTTGTAACAGACAAGTAAGAATGGCCGCAGTGTTTGTATCATTAAATTTTGTTACATAGTGTTTTGTTACACTGTATGACATTTGTTTACATTATGGAATTTTCCGCCTTGTTTGGATTGGCTGTGATGTGTAGGTGATTCTCTGCTTAACTTCAAAATGTCTGTCGTAAAGTGGTTAAATTCTGGGTTAGGATTTATATAAATAATGCAGTTGCTAATAGTTACCTTAAACCAAGGATTGATTGGTCCATATGGCTGCGCTGTTAGATTTCTGAAGTGTCAGGCACAAATATTTTCTCAAAGTAATCACGGTTTCCAACTGTATTACTTTGTGTAGCTGTTTGTTTGGTACTTGCAGCTAGTCCCACCTTTCATGTTTCTTGCACTTTCTCTTTCTCTTTCTCTCTTTTTTTTTTTTTTTTTACCTGTTTTACTTCCTTGGAAGTACAGCTTGTTTACTAAGTGTGTTTGCTTTGTATTTTATTTCTGTTACACATTTTCAGAGACAGATCCTTTATATTTACCCTGTCCATGAATTCTGCAGAAAGAATTATATCATAGGAGCTGTACTAAGTACAAGTGTTTTTTATATTCACTGATGTAGAGGGACCTTTTAGAAGGTAGCCAGTTACATTGTTTTAGGAACTGGCAGATCTTGTTTTTTTAAATTATTTGGTTATCTAATCTGCCTCTAGTGTCAGGCTGACATTTTTTTTCATATGGTAAGTCACTGGGGATTTGTTTTGGTTGCTTAGTGCAGGACTGATAGTTTCATCTTCTGATTAATAAAATTAGATAAGAATTAGAACATTAAAATGCTGTTAATTTGACAACTATGCTTGGATTTTATTTATTTAAAAATTTTTTTTGACAGTTTGCCGATGTTTACAGTGCTCAGGAAGTTTACCATTCCACTTACTTTACTGCTGGAAATCATCATACTTGGGTGATCCTTTTATTTTCTTTTCTTTTTCATTTAAGATACCTTTATTTTACATCATATTAAATGGATTATTTGTAACATCTCATCGGAGTATTGCATGAGTGCTTTTCACTGAGAAATTGAGAGAAGTAAAGAAAGTGGATTTATGCATCACTTTCAAAAGATATAGATATAAGCATTTTAATGAATGCAGGAAAAATAATTTATCTCGCTCTCATTTACACAGGAATTGGGTAAGCAGAGTGCAAGTCAGACACTTTTAGCAATTATGGTTTGTGTCTTGTATTGGAGGCCCCTAAGCTGCAAGCTGCTTCAAAAAGTCTCAAAACAGTGATGATAGTGTGGTGGTCTGCTTATGTTAGAGTAGTTTTCTGAATCAAGTCTAGAAACCTACTGGCCTAGTGGAGCAAAATGGTATCTACCAGTGTGTCATTAGATCAGAAAACTCCTTAATTATAGATACTTCCATTATTTTTAATGAGAAATTAAGAAGTTTTAGATGTAGCAACTTGAAAGGAAAGGAATATGAAAGACAAACTTTGTCACCATCATAGTTCTGTCTAGAGGGCTTGTTCTTGGTTAAGGTGAAGTCACAAGAGCAAAACCAGCTTGCTGAAGCTGAACTTGGCCAACATAAGAGTGCCCCCAAGTAGACTTAGCACCTTTTGGCTGAAGCAGCGGTTGATCTGCGTAATTCATATTTGAAGATGATCCAGGATTCTTCTCTAGTTGTAAAGTCCTCTCAGGGAAAGCAGGACTTTCTGGCTTCTCCTGTTGGCCTGAGGACTCCAACACGTAAATGTAGAAACTGTGAGTCAAGAGAAGTTGTAATCAGTTCCGAGGTGGACTGCAGCAATGTGGTGTGTGAATGCAAGAAACATTTTAACTTAAGGAAAGCTTATCTGCAGAATGCTGTGTTAATACATGCTGTTGCAGTGTGTTTCCTCAGGGTTGAAAGTGAAAGGACTCCTGAGAGTGTGTTCTGGTTTACCCCAAGATTAGTAAAGCAGTCAAGATTTGGGTTGATACTGCCAACTCATTACGATCAAAGCTTAATGTATGTAGAGACTGCATTTGTGGTTGGGATGGTGGTCCACAGCTGTGCACCTCTGACATACAGGATTTCTGCAAGAGCATTGTACATATTGTTGTGATGGATGTCTTCTCACATGCCAGATCAGAGTTTGGGGCTAGCCTGGAAGAGTGATTAGGGGAATATGTGTAAGACACACAACAGTATGGTGCAAAACCAAGACATTTTAAAATAAAGCAATACAGATATAAGAAGCATAATAGTTTTACAGTATAGTTTTCCCTACTCTGTGTCAGTGTGATGAAGTAAGAATATCGTAAGCTTCTGTGCTTTTCCCTTCAAGTACAAGTTTTCTGTTTGACTTCAAAGTAAGTATCTGAAAAATAGCCCAGGTAGCATGCTCTACAGAATCTTCCCCAAGAGAGGTGATAGGAAAAACTATATGAGAGATATGTAATTACTTTCCTTTATTGGATTACTGGAAGACACTGAAATATGTCCATTATGAATACCAGTACACAGTGAATTACAGTTTGTTCCAGCACTGTTACTTTAAATCTTTAGTCTTTGCTTTTATGGTTATCTAGTTGCAGAACACTCACGCTTTTTCAGTCTCTGTTCTCAGGGCCAAGGTCTGACAGCGTGGCACATCGTCAGTCACATTGCTTCTGTAAGGTTATCAAGACTGTGCCCTCTTGTTAAATGTTTTATGATTACTAATTGTTTTGAAACTTTTCAGGCAGACAACCATGTAATCTACTCAAATAAGGAAAATGTAAACTGTCTAATTTTTTGTCTGCAGGAAACAGTACCCACTGAGTATTGTAGTCAGCGTATTTGCCATCATTCTTGGAGCTTTTATAGCAGCTGGGTAAGGTTTTCATTTGTTATACAAAGTTATGTTATGAGAGGAGGGACAACAGGAGGGTTGTTTTTCCTTGTCATTTGTCAAGTAAACCTAAGTCAAGATCAGTTACTCTGGATTAAGCTGCTTTGGAAAACACTCTCTACTGACATCACTGAGAGGTGCAGGAATATATAGGTAAAAATTTAACTACAACTGGAAGTATTTGGGTCTTTGTTCTCCCCACGCCCCACCCAGGTTTTATGTGTTTGCAGGATCATAAATGAAGCAAGTTTAAACTGTGTGAGGAATGCTGCATTTATTTCACAGTATACATACATTTTACTAATAATAGAAAAATATATACTTGTTCCAGATAGAAAGACTGATTTTTCTCAAATATTCTTTTGCATTAGACAATGTCTACTTTTTAATCACTCTGAAGAAGCTCAAATGTGAGATGAATTCACAAAGCGCTCACACACTAGTCTGCTGTGTTTCTTTCTGTTTGAATATTCCTTTACTTAACTGGAAATGTAACATTAGTTTTTGTTTCTTGGCTTTGCTGTACACAAAGGTAAATAATTTCCATAGGGGGTGAGTCAGATAGACCCATGTCCTATTAAATTAATTACCCTATATTCCTGAGGTAACCAGTCAAAACAGAAAGGATGACAATATGTCTAGTGTGACTATAGAAAGTAGTCAGACTTCATTCACTATCTGCTTTTTGTGTGAAAAGAAACAGATAAATGTTCTCGGTAATAGTTGAAGAGGTTGTTAAGATTGAGGCAGATGGAATTTTTCACAGAATGAAAACTGAACATTTCCTGCCACTTCTGCACTGAGTACTGGGAACTCTGTAATTACTCATTTGGCATGGTCCTGTGATTGGAGAAATGTACGGTACTTTGACTTACAAAGAAGGCTGAAAGCAAAACTCTTGACTTGCAGGAGTTCTCAGGATTTGCTTTTCCTCATTTATGGTATTTTTATAGGAGACAGGATACAGCAATGCATTGTATACTATTTGCTTATTTACTATATAATACTTTCCTGTTTGCTTATTTACTGTGCAATAATTCTTTCCCAGGTCTGATCTGTCTTTTAATCTGGAAGGCTATGCCTTTGTACTGCTAAATGATATCTTCACAGCTGCTAATGGAGTTTACACAAAGCAGAAAATTGATCCAAAGGTAACTGTAGAGTGATTAGTTTGAATGTAATGTTACGACAATATGATGAGTTATTTATTATATGACTTCATAAACATACAGTTACAAACAAATATGTCAATTTGATTACATATTTCAGCTGTTATATTAAGCCTTCACAGCCTGGGAAAAGCCTTTTTCTTAGTATCACAGACCAGGCTTAGATGAACAGTGTGTATTATTTTCTCTCAAGTCTTTTAGATAGAGTTTGTAGTGGCTTTAAAACATTGCTTTTGAAAAAAAAAAAATCCAAAAGTAAATTGTTTACCTGTAAACTTGATACATATATCTAAGGAAGATGATTTTTTGACTAGGAACACACTTTGAGTGAGGTCTATGTAAAATAAACTTATGGGTAGGAGCAAAGACCTGTCTGCTTTGAGTCAGTACCTACAAGAAGTGAAATATTTTTTTGTGTAGACAGAAGTCTACACCAAATCCAGGTATGTCAGAGAATTAGGTGATACCTTGATGCATTGTACATTATGTAAACATTGAGCAGGCTGCTCTTCAAATGAGGTCCTGTGAAAACATAAAAAAGATTTGTCTTGGAAATGCTGGATAGAAGTTTTATCACTGACTTTTGTGATTCACTCTCTACAGTGGAAATAGACATCTTTTAATAATATCAGAAGTCATACTGTATTTATCTCTAAAAGAAGCACTTAATGGCCTCACAGTTTTCTGCACAATACAGGGTTTCATTTTAAAGCAAGAGATAATGTTGAGAGATTTGCTGAGAAGCGTAGCTGAATCTGGAGGAAGGGAAAGTTGCTCTTTCATTCCCATAATCTTCTGCTTTTGTGTCAAGCTAGTCAAATAACAGGATAGATGTCATCCCTCAGGTTACAGAAATTACATCAGTTACCAGTGTTTACAGGTGTGCCATCTAGGAGTAGGACTTCATTAATTTTCTTCGTATGCTGGTCCCAGAATGCCACCCCACCCTATGCTTTTGTAGTTTATTTGTGGTAGATAGAATAGGAAATTCCTTGGCCAGGCAGAGGCTTACGTGGAGACTAACAGAAAGGGGCTCTGGACCAGTGCCTGGGGAAGTTTTTGGCTAGCTGGTATTGTATAGAAACTGTTCAAGAATAGCATATCAGTAATATTCTGTTGAGCATACAGGCAAAGTGACTGAAGTGGAAAGTCAGCTCACTACTAAACACTGGATCCAATGATAGCAAGCTTGTATTTTGCAGTGTGTTCTGTTGTCTGCTCATTGACAATAATGTCAGAAGAATTGCTAGAGTAATATTTAGTAATTTGCTCTCCAAAATCTTGTAATTCCAAACACTGTTTTCATTTTGCACAGGAATTGGGAAAATATGGTGTCCTTTTCTATAATGCTTGTTTCATGGTGGTACCAACAGTTATTATTAGCTTTTCTACTGGAGACTTTCAGCAGGTGAGAAGCCATATTGTATATACCAGATTGATGGCTGTTTTGTTCACTTTTTTTCAGTTAAGGGGTGGGGTTTTTGCTTATTTTTAGAAGTAATCCTATCTTCCTCTTAGTGATTGGTATTTGAAATGTATGACTGGGATTTGCCCTTCACAAGCAAGAACTTGTGATTATTTACTCTAAGGAGAAGCTGAATGTGTGTGATAGCCCTTGTATGAATCTTTGATTAAGATCTATCACAGAATTGGGGATGTTCACCTAAAGCAATTTGTTAGGAATCCAGCTGCACTGTGTGATTTGCCATGTGCTCTAAAATGAGATTGCGAATACCAAGAACAGACTATTTCCAGTCCTTCTGTCATTGTGATGCACAGAACAGATACCTGTTTTGTCTCAGTCTAGTTTAGTAACCTACACATCACGTTGTCTTAGAAAGACAGCATGGCTCTCCATAGTTTATCATAATATAGTGTAACACCATAGGCAGTATGTCCTGGTCTGTAGTGTATGAGACCAAGAGATTTGTGTTTTTCTGGCTCCCTTGCAAACTTACTGAGTTGCCATTTTCTTCAGTATAATGAGGCTACTGGCATTCCTTTTTGGAAATGTATGAGATTTGCCACTGGAAATGGTTAACAGAGTTTGGGCGTGTCTTCAGTCATTCCAGAGTTGTTTGTTCTATGACATTGTACCCTGGACTCACTTGAATTTGTCATTGCATTCTTAGAGGTCTGCTTTAAGTGGAAAAATTGTCACTGTCTGGAAATTGTGGATTTAGATCTGCTCTGAGTGTGAAATCTCTTTGTGCAATGTTAGGCCAGCTTGACCTTTTCCTGATTTAGAAAATGCAGCTGATGATCCTCTTCTTGGCAGATGCAGCGAGGATCAGGTTCGTAGGACTGTAATGTTTCAACTGCCTTTGCAGCATACAAGCCTGGAGGCATATTGGGAGAACTGGACCTTGTTGCTAGGTTTACTCCATGGGAAAATAAACGAGCGTGTTGTGCCCACATGTTGATTTGACACAAACAATCAAATGCTCAGTTACCTGAAAAGAAGAAATAATATTCAAGAAATGCATAGTGCCTGGTGTGCATACGCATTGGCTTGGTCTTTTAAATACTGTAAGTCCCATTAAGTGATGTGGATGACTAGAGGCAATGTGATGCACAGAAATTACATCAAAGGAAAAAAAGGAGACAATGGAAAAATACTGATGAAAAGCTGAACAGTGGCTGTAGATAACACTCGTATTTAGCAGATCTTCAGGCCATAGGAATTAGCTTGCTTTTACCTAGCAGTATTTTTGGCCCTTGTCCAGCATCTAGCTTTTGCCAGTCAAAGTGTCATCGCCATGTCTATGTGATGGGAAGATTGCATCTGCTCCTTTAGCTAGCTCTGGAATGGTAGCTACTGTGTCTTGTAGGGTCTGCAGTTTCTGTCTCGGTTACTCACTTTTCTAGCTGGCTGACTAGGAAGACAGGAAAGCATGATGCAATGAAAGAGAAAGCAACCCCCAGAATAGCTCTCTGTACTATGCAGTTGGTTGTTGCACATTCACACAATCCTGTCAGGTCAGAGGTGCCCAAGAATCCAAGAATCCTTCCATTACTGCAGGTGGTGGAGGCTCAGCAAGTCACAGCTTGGCAGGGACTGACATCCTGCCATTGATGATTAAAATGAGGCATTTCCTGGAGTTACTAGAGATGGAAAAGAATCTCTGACATGTTTCTTAGTGTTGTGTGACAATGTGTGTTTGCTTGCCACATGTCAGTAAGAAGCAGACTTCAAAGTGATGATTTAGCCCTTTCATTGATCTTCATTGATGAAAGGCCATAGTAATGCTTATTTAATTTACTTCTGAGCTCAAAAGTGCAAGCTTGGACTTAAAGCTGTTTGTGAATGAACCTATGGCATGAAATAAATTTCAAGGACAGTATTTTTTTTGTTGTTTTTTCTGTCTCATATCAACAGTATTTAATCATATAATATTGATCACAGTGTTGTATCTGTATCATAAATATAAACCCACAAATTCTACATATTGCATTTATATTAATTGCTTACAGTGTGCTGTTTTATATCTGCAGTACTAAACATGTTATAAGAGTGTGTCTAGGTATGTAGGTACCATATTGTCTGTCATCCTATTGTTGCTGAAGTTAAATGTATCAAACTGTTTCCAGTAATAATATAGATGTTTCATAATGATAATATGTATTAAAAGTATTTTGTGATTTTGCACATTTTCATACTAACTATCTTTTAATGTGTTTGCTGTTGATTATATAGCATATCATTCTCTCTGTTTTTTTTTTTCTTTAATAGGCAACACATTTCCAGCACTGGACAGATTTTTTATTTATATTTCAATTTGTTCTTTCCTGCTTGTTGGGGTAAGGACATACAAAAGTCAAATAAGATGTTTTAATGACTGTTTCAAACTGCAAATCTCAAATGTAAAATAAAATATATTTTTTTCCCCTAGGCTTCATTGCTTTAGTTACTCAGTCTGTAGTGATTTTTACTAATGTAAATAGCTGTTTCAGCCCTGTCTGTAGTATTTGCCTCACAATACAGTGGTCATCAACATGACATTTAGGTTTTTTATTTTCTGTACTCACTATCTATTTGCTGTCCATCTCTTCTGATTATCTAATTTTTTGGAAGTTAACAGAAAGTAAGCCCTTTAGTATAGGAACTGTTTCAGTACATTTGTTCTTTAAAGTACCTGGAAAAGTATGAAAGACTCAAAAATAATGAATTGTTTCTAATCAAACTGCAGAGTCAAAGGAAAAATAGATAAAACAATTGGATCCTGGGGTAAAACTAACCTCACATACTGACAGTTAAGAAGCACAGAGAGTAGGGGTGACTTCATGAGCGCTCATGCAGCACATTCTAAAATACATTTTGAGTACTTTATGTATGTACATCATTCATGTAAAATACACATTCCTTGAATATTTTTTTAAGAGTTTGAAACTAGTGGGGTTGAAGATCGCAGCAAATACTGATCCAAAAAATGCTGAGCATTTTGAAATGTTGATAACTGCTCCCTGAGTGGAATTTACAATTTTTTTCCTCTTTATTTAGGTTTCTTTTGATGTATTCTACTGTCCTATGCAGTCATTACAATTCTGCGCTCACAACAACAGTTGTTGGTGCCATCAAGGTGAGTTACAGAGCAGAAGAGGGAGATGAGAATGCTCAAATAGAGAAGGAAGAGCACTGACTCAGCAGTGATCCTGACCATGCTTTGAGCTGGAAAGTCAAAATGAGGGCTAATACTGAGACACTGGTCATGCCAAAGAAGCTCACACCACAAAGAAGCTCAGACCACAAAAAAGCTCACACCACTTTGTCTTACTCCATTGAGGCTTAGTTATACTCTAAAAAGCAATGTTGAATATTGATTTATTTTTATTTTTCCTACAAGAGAAATTTTTGCTTTTCCTACAAGGCTGAGCTAATTTCTGTTGCAGGGCATTCTTAGAGAATTCTTACAGATTAATGGCTAAACTGTAGTAGGGAGCATATTGATTTATGGTTAACTGCTTCAGCCTGAGTGAGAACTTGTATTCTAGCTGAACAGACTATTTAATTTTGGTTTGTGTAAATTCTCATCATTTCGATGAACACCAAAGCACAATTCTTAAAATGAACTCAATGTCCTTATAATCTGTTTTCTTTAACCCAGTTCTAATTTTAAACTGGTGCAACTTCCTTTGTGTTGGTGAGGCCAGCATGCCTGAGCTGGGAATGTCCCTGACTTCCTAAGCACTATTTTGCAGCCAGTTTGGAGAGAAATATGGAATTATAAGCTGAAAGAGTTTTAGCAAAAGGTAACTTTGTGCACTTGTGGACTGAAAAAGTGTCATAATCCAAACTATCATAGGCACAAGAATAACAGTCCTCAAGGTGCTTCATTGCATGGGTGACTAAGGAAAGCACTACCTCCAGCACAGCAAAATCTGCCTTGAAAGTGTTCTTTAACTTTCCTATGTCCACACTGAGCCTTTAAGCTAGAGCAACACTGTTGCTATTTTCTGAGCAATAATAGTCTTTGAGACATTTAAACAGTTGAGAAGTTTTTCTTTCAAGTTGAGAAGTACTTTGTGATGCAGCAGTGCCCAGGGGAAACTGGTAGACAGTATGTCATGATTCAGGCTAGCTGTTAAAACACTGGAAATCAACACAATGTTGATAAAATGATGCGACAGTTCTGTAGCTTACCTTCTGTCTTTAGGGGACAATTTTCCAAAAACTTAGTGGGGATGAGGTGAGAGGCAGAATCTTTAACTTTTTAAACTGTCTGCCTTGAACTGGAGCCAAGTGCTTTTGACACACATTCAGTTGGCAAAGTAAGGAGATAACCCTATAAAGCAATAGTACAGTGCTTTTATAATGACTTTAAAGCATACTTTTCATGCCTGAGAACTAAAGCCTGCTTTTAAGAATTGGACCCTTCAAAAGAGTAAAAAGTGTCTTTTCAGAAGGCAGTCATAGCTCCATTTTGTCTAATATCAAATAGCTGATTTTTTTTATAAGTTTTTTCCCCAGAAGGTCACTCTCAGTACATTGCATGCATTTAGAAAACATACTGGTTTTTATTATTTTATTTCAGTGTTACATTACCTATAAGCCTAATGTGAAACTAATTTGCATGTTGATTTTAGAGTGGCCAGCAACAGAGTATAGCTATGTCCTTAGAAAAGTAAATTTTTATCATTTATATTCTTGGAGATAAAAAATTACTTCAATAAATGTGTGGATTTTGTTTCCTTCCAGAATGTATCTATCGCCTACATTGGAATGTTGATTGGTGGAGATTACATATTCTCCATGTTAAATTTCATAGGGCTAAATATTTGGTGAGTGGAACTTGAATAGCCTTCATTTGTAAAAGCTGATAGTTTTATGCTTTGCTTGATTTGGCTCACTTAAGTGATGCAGTTTTGAAACTACTGGCCTGAGGAACCACTGCCTCAAGATGTAAAGTTCATTACATGTAGTTTTATCTTCTCCTGTCTGTCTTTAGATTCTGAATCTTACTGTGGTAGGATCTTAACCATGGAAAGATGCCTGAAGTTTTACTGTGTGGGATTGAGTTCATTCCTGTTTTTTATGAGCAGCAGTAAGCTGTAAGGCTTCCAAGTAAAAATCAAGTGGTGTAGGAAGTGGGAACACTGAATGACTTGTGCCTCTTGTATATGAGTTACAACTTGTAAGTTGTTAGATTTTTGTGCTTGGATGAAGTGTTACATCTGTTTGTATGAATCAGCTGGAATGACCGATATCTGGTATTTGTCTTCCTGGGGCTAGTTGCTCAGATGGCTTCGATAGCTTTGAGGCATTCCTAAATTATGCAAGCTGGCTTTCTTTAATCCTTCAAAAGGAAAGGGATATACCTATAAAATGATATATGCAACAGTTACCTCTGACACCTCTATTCATTCTCTTTTTTTTTTTTTTCTTTCCCAGTATGGCAGGGGGACTGAGATACTCCTTTTTAACTTTAAGAGGAAACAGCAAGCCTACGCAACCTGAGGACGAAGAGAATGCACTTCCTGAGTCCAAGAGTTAGCCAAAATGCCTGTTTGAAAGAGACTGAAAATACAGTTGTAGTGGGCTTGTTTATATGGCTGAGAACTCGATAAGTATATGCTGGAACACATTTGGAACAAGAGAAAAACTACCTCAGTTGCCAAAGATGTGCACATCTTGCACATTCGTTTATTCATCATATACTTGTACACCTTGTTTTAAAATGTGGACAAGCCTAATTGTATCTTTTTTATTCCATGAGGTAATTTATAGGAGGGAATGCCACAAGCAAATCTCAGGTTGTAAATTTCTTCATTTATCTGTACTTTGGTGCTATTTGTAGTCCACAAGATTGCTGAATTCTGTTTCAGTGTCTGCCACTACTTGCTGAAGCAGAACTCACTATAAAGATCTTGAGGCTTGATTCATCATTCCCTTTTGCTATAGGCTGACTCAATATAAGTGAAAGGATCAAAGATGATAGTGATTCAGAATGATTTCACGTACGTATTTGCTCTTGAATAAGTGATGTAGAACATACGGAGCAAAGAAGAGCTGTACCCTTAGATTGTTTCCTGTGTAAGTGATGAGTAAAGAATTCAGGGTGTAGCCTAGTACGTTCAGCACATAGTATAGACATTGTGTCTCTGTCATCTCTTCCTCAGTAATATCATGGTGTACTGCTACAATCGTTACTCTTGTTGTAAGTGAATGCTCATAATGTTGCTGCAAAATCAAGGGGATTTTTTACTATCTGAAAAGACTTTTTTTTTTTTTGGTATGTAAGCCAGTACCAAACAGGCATTTATAACAGATAACAGAGGTGAATCTATTTTTGTTTAAGTATATTCATCTTTTTATATTGCAGTCCCTTCCTCTGATGTTTCGTCTTTAATTAGCTTTTAATGCTGCAGAGAAGCAATGCTAGTATGTACAAGCTACGAGAGGGGAAACAGATTGATAGATGGAAGACTAAACATAGAGTGTTTTATATATGCAGTGGAAGCTTATCTGGGTAATAGTTTATGCTTAAAATTCAGAGGAAGGTATTGAAACAATCCCAGGGGGTTGCTACAGTGGGCAAGGCTGGTCCATTGTTTAAAAAAAAAACCAAACCAAAATTCCAGAATGTGCTAGCATGGGGGCTTATCTGGGAAAATTATGACACCACTCTGTGTCTTTATTTCTTTCTCTGAAAATACAGTTGGTAATGC
This sequence comes from Ramphastos sulfuratus, assembly GCA_013399055.1. NCBI lineage: Eukaryota > Metazoa > Chordata > Aves > Piciformes > Ramphastidae > Ramphastos > Ramphastos sulfuratus. The sequence goes on from WBNM01029890.1 coordinate 45,878, forward strand.
TTACCTGTGTCTCTGATGATACAGCTTTAGTCTCTGAGATCACAGTAGAAGCACTGCAGCGCTGGAAGACAGACAAGTAATTAATCTTGTTGAAGTTCTCGATTCTCTGCAAGCATGAACCAATATTTTTAAAATAATTAAATCAAAAGAAGATTTTGGAAGACATTGACATGGACCCTGGGTGGTCTTATGACTTCTTTGATCCCTGCTTGAATTAAAATACAACTAAATCTGAAAAGCATTACTCTGTGTGTTAACACTTGAATGACCAGACTGGAAGAGATCTAAGAAACGTGAGCAGCTCGCAGCATAAGCTTTGCAGAGTGACTAGGCTGCCCTTTGCTAGTGTTGATTTTAGTGGCAAGAGGAGCAGTGTCTGAAGGTACTTAGAAGTGGAGCATGAGGGTCAAAGTGGAAACAGAAGTCTGAACTATCCAGTTTCTCACAGTTCTGTAAGAGATGTGACTTTCATTTTCTGCTTAGCAAACGGCTGCGGAGGGAAAGAGTTGCTGCAGATATTTTAAATAAATTTCTGGATTTAGCCATTTCCTTATACTTCAAAGCCTTCAGTATTTTTGAGAGTATTCTTTTATAGAACTTATCTTTCTCCAGATTGTCTCAACCTTCAGAATGCAAATTTTTGAACCTCAGCTCCAAAGTAGGACAAGGTATTGGAAGATTTTCATTAATTACAAATAGGTTATGAGAACCATTTGATTGCAATACTGAAGGACACACAATGGCACCTGCTAAGTAAGATGTATTTGCAACAAAGAAACAGCTGCTGAACATGTTTAATTAATAGAAACCACAGAAACGTGGTGGGATGACTCACACAACTGGAATGCCGTAATCAATGGCTACAGACTCTTTAGAAGAGACAGGCGAGGGAGTAGGAGTGGAGGAGTGGCCCTATA
>WBNM01029891.1:0-21724 GCA_013399055.1 Ramphastos sulfuratus
CCCAACTGCTACACTACCAGGGGCTTTTTTTTCCATACTTCTCTTGCTCTTTCCTTCATACACAAAATTAGCAATGAACATAAGGATGCTTTGGGTTATTTTTAACATTCCTTGCTTATTGAAGTTCCCATGTGTTTTAATGAGGCACATAGGTACACAGGCAATGTACTTGCTGAGCAGTGAGATCTATGACTATTGAGCCAGAGACTGTGTTGTCATATCCAAAATCCAAGTGGATCAGACTATTCCGTGCATGGCTATGTGGTTACAATGCACAAGCAAAAAAGTTTTGATGACTAGGAGTATGAGTAGTGGTATCTCTAATGTTAAACTTGCATATAGGTGATCTTTTGATGTAGCTTAAAAGCACAATATTTATATAAAAGGCTGTTTCTCTTAGATATTGCAATTCATAGAGTCTCTGAAGCAAAACTATGTTCCAATCTGAGTTTTAAAAGGAAAGTTTTATCATGTCTAGGTGGATGAATGGTCCATGAAGATGGCAACTATGCTTCCTATGCTAATTATATTTAGAGAATATGAACTCTTGTCCCTTACTTAGATGAAATCCTGGTTAAAACTTTCTTCAGAGTGGTTGAGTGCTTCAAATTTTCCATTTCTCATCCTCCCTCATCTTTACCTCTTGCAGTGGCAAAATTGAATTAAGGCTAAAGAAGTTCCCTAGAGACTTGTAATAGTAAAGGAACTGCTGTGGAAACATTAGGATGCTAAGTGCTCTACTTTCTGTTTCATGCAAAGATTTCCTCCTTCAGCAGCCTGATGCCTTTCCAACCACAGCAAAGCTGACTCCATGTGTACCACTGGTGTTACCCTTTATCTGATTGCCATCTATAGCCCCAGACAGCCAACCTGACATAAGCTGAGCTTTGCTATCAGGCTGGATAGTCTTTCAGGACAGGCTTTCATAGTAGTCTTTCAAAGTGGAAATTCGAATGTGAAGTTCTTTAAGCTACTGGGCAAATTTCAGTCAAGTTCTCTATGTGTTCATTATCCACTCTGTGCTCCCACAATCCCCCCTTGAGATGCTGCATTCAAATTCCTACCCATTGACAGAATTTCTGAGGTTTCTGCAGCTAGTATAACCTCCATATTTAAGATCCTGCCCTGTTAAGACTGCATTATTTGTAGAATTTATAACTAGCTGGCTGAAGAGCATTATAAAATAACTTGTGGCTCTGTGATGTGGTATGAGTGGGAGTTGAGAGGGAAAGCTCAACCTAACAAGTGCAAGGCAACTTAAACCTATTCAGAGTGATACTTTGAAGCATATAGATAAAGACTGATGAAATGGGAGAAGAACTGCAGGCCAAGGACTCAGAAGAGTTGATTTCAATGCTTAGTTGTTCTGACAATCCGCAGAATAAACTTGTTCAAATCATTTCACCCCTGCATTCTGTTGTAAGTATCTTGACAAAATGAGTACATGAGGGTATGCTGTTATTATCTTTGTCCTCCTGTAAGTCTGTCTTCCTACTCTAAGCATCCTTTTTAGGTGAGAAAGCAAGACTGAATAAACCATGTTTTTCCAAATGTACAGCCTTAAAAAGCTTTTTCATTTGCAAAGACTGAAAGAGAGGCAGTACAGTAGTTCTGACTGGAAGCAATAATCCACACAAAGACCATGAGAAGAATACCAAAACCATATGAATCTCTCCTTGTCTGTATTTACTGGAGCTGCTTGTGCACTTTAACAGTGAGAAAGAGTATCTGTGTTACAGCAGATCAGTCATTTCCCCACTCTTTGCTACAAGCAGTTGCATTTAATGAAGTTCTAATGATCCATTCATCTCTATTCAGCCAAGGGGATTATGTTTTACTCTATACACTTATATTATCTATGTAGTTATTTAAAATCAACATACTGCCTCTATGTGCCATCGTTCCCACACCTTTCATTTTTCTTCTGCTTCAACACAGGGAAGGAGTCTGAAGTGGGAAGGCATAACTGAATCATGTCTTGGATGAAAGATTCTGTGTGTAGGAGGCAGCTCCTGCCCACGTGAACTACACCTGAGCTTGTTACTGTAATATTAATCTCTCTTTCCTGAGGGTGTACTTCATATATTCAGTAGAGTCCAAGATGAAAATCCTCTCATCTGAAAGCAGATATCTAGAACAGGACGGATGACTCACATTTTAAAATATCTACATCTCCCCAATGACTGCACAAGGTTAGTTGCTCAGCTGTTGACATCTAAACCACAGACATCTAAATTTGGGTGAAATGAAGACTACAGGACAGAAGGTTATTAATGAAGCATCTTCAGAAATAATCAGCTGCCTTTTCTGCCAGGGACAGCCTGGTGTATAGGTAATGGATGTGCCTGGTATCTGCTGTAAATTATGTGAATGGTCATGACAAAGAAGTGAAATCACAATAAAACCCCAGTAAATAAGTAGGGGCACATGAATTGTACCTTATATACCATTATTCCTTGAAAAAGGTCTCTTGTTGCTTGTTTTCTTCTCAGTATTTTGTGTGGAAGAAATCTGAAGAGTCTACTCAATTGCTCTGGTTTTCACAACAAGCAGCAACCCCATCCTGATTTGGTTGTGGGGTGCTTAGAAATTCTGCACGTGTACCCAGCACATGACACTCTACATCTTGCCCTTGATAGGAATGAAAACCCCTTGCCAATTTCAAAATGGAATTGCATTCCATGCACTAGAAGAGGGAATAAGTAGCATAGGAAGCACAGCACATGGACCAGGTTGTTTGCAGTTGTTGGACAGCAGAGGTATGCACAGTTAAACATAGGTGTACCCCACAGTAGGATGAAGGATGATCTTGATCATCTGCAAGATTTAGTTGCAGAGAAATGAGGTAAACCTTGAAGGTCCCTCTAGAAGATAGGTATTGTTTCACACATAGTGTTAAAAGGCTTTACACTTAGAACACCTTTTTGTTGATTTCCTAAGAGCAGAATACCAGAAAGAACTATTGGCAAGTAAATGCCTATGATCTTTCAAATTAATTCAAGAATCTGTTTTATGCATAAAGAGACATACAAAAGAAAAAGCAACGAAGAGCAAGGTGAAACATAATAGAAAAAAGGATCGTGGGCACGATCTGTCATCAATTGATGTCAGATATATCACAGTATCACACTATCACAGTATAAGCAAGATTGGAAGAGACCTCAAAGATCAGCAAGTCCAACCCATTACCACAGACCTCGAGACTAGACCATGGCCCCAAGTGCCACATCCAAACGTGCCTTGAACACCTCCAGGGACGGTGACTCCACCACCTCCCTGGGCAGCCCATTCCAGTAGCGAATGACTCGGTGAAGAACTTTCTCCTCACCTCAAGCCTAAACATATTTACTGAAACCCCTATGAAGAGGTATAATTTAAAGAGGTGAGGACAAAATTCATCTGACCAAATACAGATATCTGCAGCATAGACAACTCTCATGGGACTCTTACTTGGATTTACCAATTGTGAACAGAGAGCAGAGGGAGCTTGAAGACCAGAAATTGTCTTATAGAAAGGTAGATGGCCACTGTACATCAGCTGATTTGCAGCTTAATGCTAAGCCTGTAAGGGGAACTCAGCATGACTAGTTCTGTTGTAAATGTCATCACTGAAGATATCTGAAGGCAGTTATGATTAATCTTACTGTTTGCAATTTATCTGAAGCCAAACAGCAAAAACATCTGAGAACTAGAAGAGCACTGAGGAGTATAAATGTCTTCTTTAACCCTTAGAAAACAGCGCCCATTTCTTCCAATTAAATCGAAATCCATTCTCATAATTAAGTGCAGAAATTAAATCTTCTTCTGGAATCAATCCCTCTGCCTGTATTTCACTACTACAGCTGTCCTTGATCTGCTTAGATTATTTATGCTCTAGGTGAACAGCAAAACAAGATGAGTAGCTCTACGTGGAGGCATCAGTTTGGCTTTAATTCTATTAAACACCACATTTAATGATTATCTGTGCAGAAGCTTTGCAAGATGTGGGAGGAATGAACAAGCAAATTCCTGACTGCTAATCAATAAAGTGCAGCATCTGAAACCATGATGAGGCATCTTTTAATGACTGCCTGTGAATCCTTCTTTTTAGCAATATTCCCTTTCACCCTCTCTTCATCCAGCCTTCTGTACAGCAGACTGAGGTGACCTTGCTCTAAATGAAGAAGTTTCAAATATTCTCCTTTATTTAGAAATGAAATAACTTCTTTCTCCTCTTGTCTGGTCTTATTATTGTACCTGAGCAATCTAAAATGCTGTTTGGGAACATATCCCCCTTCTACCTTTGCCTATCACGTTCATGAAGATACCACACCTGATATGGATGTATCACAGTATCACAGTANTGGTAGCTACACAATACCTTTATGCTAAGTTCAGGAGGAGACATTCAGCTTTCCAGACTGCAAACTTCATTGAAAGTTGTTTCCCATGTTCTGCAGGAAAAAAAAAAACAAACAATCAAACCCTTGTTTGGGTAGAATCAGCCCATGGGCCACCTGTTAGTGCTGTCCTCAACAAAAGCGAGGCCACAACAGACTTTCTGTAGGTACCATGACATCTTTCTCTATGGTTGTGCAGCTGCACACATGTCTTCTGCAGAAAATTGTCCAGTTTCCTTCTAGGGAGTGAACAATGAAGTGTTAAAGGTGTTTAGTACCAAAATGAAACATAGACATTCTGTCAGGCTTCCCATTCCCTCTTAGCAACTCCTAATGCCTTCTGAGGAAAATCCCTTTGATGTCAGTCTAATTCCTAATAGAGGAACATAAGCCACTATCCTCTAGTTTAAATACTATCAAAAAAACCCCCACCAGAATCATAAACCAATAGAAAAAAAACATATCTTGTATGCTATATATAGTGATTATATGGTTGCCAAAAAAAAAGGTTGTGGAGCCTCATTCTGTGGAGACTTTCAAAATCCACATGGGCACAACCTCTTTAGCAGAGGAGTTGGACTATGTGGTCTCCAGAGGTCCCTCCTATACGTCACCATTCTGTGATTTTATGATGTTATAGTTTATTCTCATGAAAATGGCAAACACCATAAACCATATAAGATATCTTTGTTAATCATATCTTCAAAATATTACTTGGCATACATGGTTTAGTAGCTATAGCAACACTGATAAATTTGAAATTAATAGTCCTTATTTGCTTACTGACAATTAAAACAGTACACATGTGCACACAGCAATTGTGATTTTTGTGTAATCAAAAGCTGTAATCTCTGAATTCCTCCAATTTCCAAATCCTTTTTGTGTAAAAGGAACACCTCTAGCTAGCAACAGGATTGAGTTTTATCTCACTGTACCTCAGCTGCTAAAGAACTAACATACACTTTGCTCTATAAAGTTTGCTTAAATCTTAAGTGCTGTACAGAAAACCAACACAATAAATAGCAACTAAGTTGAACTCTTGGAAAATGATGAGGTTATCAAGCTAAGGTCTGTAGAGGTCTTCTTGCCAGCATTTCAAACAAATTAGCAATGGTGTAACATCAGAGTGCAGACAGTGTAATTAGTATCTAACACCATACCTGTGAGGAGTGGAAATGGCTGTGACAGAGCTGCAAGGAAAGCCTACAGACCTGAAGAGCTAAAATTACTCTTTTAAACCAAAACTAAAGCAAGTAACATATAGGCAGTGAAGCCTGCAGAAAATAGCCTGATAAAGAGTTAGATTTCTTAAAACAAAAAAAGAAATTAATCAGAAAATAAGAGGTACAGTAAGATGGTCTGTGCCAGCAGAGACATCTATTTATTTATCAAAATGTACTAAAGGGCAAATATGTAATACAGATCACAGGATCACAGGGTATCAGGAGTTGGAAAGGACCCAAAGAGATCATCAAGTCCAACCTCCCTGCCAGAGCAGGACCAAACAATCTAGCTCAGGAATGCATCCAGATGGGCCTTGAAAGTCTCCAGAGAAGGAGACTCCACAACCTCTCAGGGGAGCCCAGACAGATACATACAGAGGCAAGGTATGAATGTGGGCATTTACTACAAAACAGAGGTAGAACATAGTCCTGAAGAGCAGGGAAGTCCCCATCCTCCCAACTGTTCAAAAGCTTTTAAAACATCTTTGTTGTCAGCATACAGAAATTATCTTCTCCCTTTGCACCCCTACTTCATATTTCCGAAATGATCCCCTGTGCAACTGTTTAATGTTCACTTAGGTTTCTCAAGCAGTTTCCCTGAGGTATCTGGTCCACTCTACTCACACATGTAGTGTTTGGGCATGAGGATTTGAGGATACTGTTTGATGAAAATCTGCATGAGCAAGCAATGTGTGCTTGCAGCCCAGAAAGCCAACCATGTCCTGCACTGAACCAGGAAAAGTGTGGCCAGTAGGTTGGGAGAGATGATTTTGCTCCTCTACTCTGCTCTGGTATGAGCCAACCCATACTGCTAGGTCCAGCTCTGGAGCCCTCAGCTCAAGAAGGACATAAAACTTTTGGAGCAGGTCCAGAGGAGGCCACAAAAATGATCAGAGGGCTCTTCTGCTGTGTGGACAGGTTGAGAGAGTTGGGTTTGTTCAACCTGGAGAAGAGAAGGCTGCAGGGAGATCTTAGTGGGGCCTTCCTGTACTTAAAGGGAGCCTGCAGGAAAGATGGGGACAATCTCTTTGAAAGGGCCTCTTGTGACAGGACAAGAGTTGATGGTTTTAAACTGAAAGAGAGAGCTTTAGAAAACAATTTTTTAACAATTAGGGTGTAGAAACACTGGCACATGTTGATCAAAGAGATGAGAAATGTCCCATCCCTGGAAAAATTCTAGGGCAAGTTGAACAAGGCTCTGAGCAGATTTATGCAGTTACAGATGTCTCCGCTCACTGTGGAATGAATTGTAAAGGTCCCTTCCAACACAAGTCATTCTATGATTCTGTTATATCACCTAACTTTACTCTCATTTCACACTTAATTTAGGAAATTAATTCTCCTTGGCTCTCTCTACATAGCTAGCAGTTCAGGTTCTGTGAACCACTTTTAAAGACAATCATTTCTCACCCTTGACTACAGAAAACACCTACAAAGTCATCCAGTTCTGTTCTCCATTGAAAAAGGATAAAATAAGCTCCATTTAATTTAAATCATTCCTATCTACAAATTGCTCTATGACTATATGCTATGGTGTGTGGATTTATTCTCATGATAATGGCAAACACTATAAACCATATAACAGATCTTTGTTACTCATATCTTCAAAATATTAGCTGGCATAGGTTGGTAGCTATAGCAATGCTGATAAATTTAAAATTAATGGTCCCTACTTGGTTAGTACAAAAAGGTCAAGGACTCAACACTACAAATGGGAAGAGCTTATTTGAGGATTAAGCACTGATGCTAAAATAGGTGGTGAGTTGGTGGTAACATTCTCCATCCTGAAAGCATTAGTCCCTGGACAGAAGGGAACTAGAGACATGGAATAAAAAGTACTTGAGTAGCAACTTGGTGGCATGGATTTTCAACTTTCAATGAAATGTCTTCACAGAAAGGATTGTCAAGCCCTGGAGCAGGCTGCCCAGGGAAGTGGTGGAGTGGTGACTTTTGAATCCGTGGAGGGATGTGACACTTAGGAACATGGTTTAGTGGCCACCTGTCAGTGTTGGAGTGATGGTTGAAACTGTTGATCTTAAAGGTCTCTTCCAGTCATAACAATTCTGTGATTCTATAAAATGTCCAATTTCCTTTTCTTTTCCTCTCAAAGTCTGAATGGTTTTATATTTCTTAAAATCCACCTAATGGCCTTAGAACTGTCCCGGACCGAGGCTAATAGTCTATGATAACGACACATTTCTCCTTATACAAAGACAAATATTGACAGAGAACATACACATAAGAACCTACTATGATCCCTGCTATGCCTCCACCCTAATTGTTATTACCAATACTTGTGGTAGGTTTTTTATCAGAGAATTAAATACACTAATATTGCTTTATGCTGAGCAAACAGTGATTGAAAGCCCAGAAAACCATACCTGAATGGTTTCAGTTTGGAAATTACATAGGTGTTCTGAAGTCTCTCATATCAGTATCTACACTGATTTTAAATCAGAAGTGCTAAGGGGGAGTGGGTAAGGGAGTCTACAGTAGTATGTCAAAGACAAAATGCAGATTTCTGTGTTCTTTCTTATACACTATATCAAGAACAATTTGCCATCTGAAATATTTATCCATGTGTGGAGAATTGTTCAGGGCACTGAGCAGAAGTGGTCTGAGTTTCAGGAGAGTTTCAGCTGATGCAGAAGAGGGAAAGGGTAAAATCCTCTCTTTTGCTGTAGGAGAATATAGGTGAGACTGCCCTGAGCTGCTTAGTAAGGAAAATGTAATTAATAAAGTTGAGGTTTTTTTTTAACCTTTACTTTTTATCATAGGGTTTGCAGGAAGATTTCCCCTCTATGCTTTACTGCATCTGAATACTCCTTTTAATGGCAATCTGAGCAAAGCTGGGCAATAGCTCCAGCTGTGCCTCACCACAGCATGTACACATTGTGTTACCACATATGCACTTGAGTAAGAAAAGCAGCTTGTAAATCTCCAAGACATCAGATTTTTTTCCTCTGCTCCCAAACACACACATCCTGGATCATGTGATGGGTGAAGAAATCTGACATGCCAGATAGTGTGACAGATAACACATGTTATTATGAGCTCCCATCTCCCAGCCTCAGGAAATGCTGGAATGTTTCTCTGGATTACTATTGTCTCATATGCTTGCCTGTTTCCAAACACTCTGTGTATACAGCACAAACTTTTCACAGAATATCAAATTAAAAGGACCACAGAAGTCTAATCTAATTTTCTATGTGATATATAACATTGGTGTTTCCTAAATTAACTTCTGATCAGTTACTTATTTAGCTCCTGTTCAGTACTTATTTATGAGGCTTTAAAATCCACAAATTAATGGCCAAAAAAATGAGTAGGTTTTGGTATTTCTGATATTCCCCTGTCCCATCCCAAAAATACTTGTTCCAATTGGTACCTTGATCCACTTTGTACAAAAAAGCAACTTCACACAAAAATGTGGACTTTGGAAAGTCATTTTACAATATATTTCAGTCCTGTTGCTACTTTAACCTTGGTATCCTTGTTACTTATAACCTTCCCCTTTCCCTTTTCCTGATAAAGGCACCATTAAGCCATGTCCACAAGTGCTGCATCTGCACAACTTTTGAACACCTCCAGGGATGATGACTCCATCACTTCCCTGTGGAGCCTGTTTCAGGTCTTGACAATACTTTCTGTGAAGAATTCATTTCCCAATGTCCAACTTCATCTTCCCCTGTTTCCTCTTGTCCTATCACTTATTTCTTGGGAGAAGAGATTGAACCCCACCTCACTAAAGTCTCCTTTCAGGGAGTTGTAGAGAGCAAGCAGGTCTCCCCTCAAACCCTTTTACACCAAGTTACACAAAGCCAGTTCCCTCACCTGCTCCTCATGGGACTTGTTTTCTATGTTTCCCTAGTCCTGCTGGCCACACTATTTCCAGTGCAAGCCAGGATTTTATCATTCCTCTGAATCTATTTTTCAACAAGGCCAAGTGCAAGGTCCTGCACCTGGGTAAGCACAGTCCCAAGCACAACTCCAGGCTGGGCGGTGAATGGCTGAGAGCAGCCCTGAGGAAAAGGCCCTGGGGGTCTGGGTTGATGAAAAGCTCAACATGAGCCTGCAGTGTGAGTGCAGCCCAGACAGCAACCGAGTGCTGGGCTGCAGCAAGAGCAGTGTGGGCNATGACTCAAGATATGCTGTGAGAAACCCAAATATTTCTGAAATACATGTATACTTCCAGCTCATCTTTAATTCTTGAAATCTTCTACTTCCCAGTATCCTGGGGCAATGAGTTCTGCTATCTGCTTTGTTGTGATATAACAAAATATTCCAATCTTTCAGAATCTCACTGGAGGGTGAGGGACTGATGATTAAACTGTGTGACTGTACAACAAAATGTAAATGGGAACCAAGTTTGTGTCGCTGATTTATAGTGAAGGCTACTTCAGTTAACTGAAGTATGACTGACTACTTGCTCATTTAATGTGGGGCACAGGGTACAGGTAGTTCAGTATAACACCATCTGCCTATCCCATGCTGACTGCTGAAACTGGTATGACTTCTCCTGAGCAGTGATGAGGAGGACTTTTGATACATGCATCTACTGTTGTGTCTCTCACATAACATTATTTTAGGCCTTATCTATGTCTGCTCACTTCTTACTTCTTGACAGATGGTCTGACACAGCTCTTAATACTTGACAGTAAATGAGCAATATATAGCTCTACATCTCTATTCTTTAAAATAAAATAAAATTAAATTAAATTTAAAAAAAAGTACTTCAGAGTGCCAGAAATATTACTGCAAAACTGGTTTTAATGGTACCCCTGAAATCCCATGAATTGTAGTCAGCCGAAAGAGAATATACGTGCTATTTTATGATCATGATAAAGAATCTTAGGTTAAGTTTCCTGTTTCTCTGCTATGCTCCTTCTGAAACATCCTTCTTTTCTGACTTTGCTGCAGCTTAACAAGCTCTTTCCATCTAACATTTATTTTTTGCATAGCCTCTCCTTTCCATTTTGATATCTAAATGCTAACAAATTTTCTGGCGGGATTTTAGTAACTTTTTTTCTTGATTTTAAGGTTAGGATTTTAAAAGCTTAAATTCCAAGACCTCCAAGATCATTGAGTCCAACCAAGTCCTGGGCTGCAGCAAGAGCAGCGTGGCCAGCAGAGCAAGGGAGGACATTCTGCCCCTTTACTCTGCTCTCCTCAGACCCCACCTGGAGTCCTGTGTGCAGTTCTGGACCCCCAGCACAGGAAGGACATGGAACTGTTGGAGCGAGTCCAGAGGAGGCCACAAAGAAGATCAAAGGGCTGGAGCAGCTCTGCTGTGAAAACAGACTGAGAGAGTTGGGGCTCTGCAGCCTGGAGAAGAGACTTCGAGGGGACCTTATAGTAGCCTTCCAATATCTGAAGAGGGTCCACAGGAAGGCTGGAGAGGGAATATTGACAAGGTCTTGTAATGACAGGACAAGGGGCAATGGGTTTAAACTGGCAGAGGGGAGATTGAAACGGGATGTTAGGAGGAAGTTCTTTACAGTGAGGGTGGTGAGACACTGTAACAGGTTGCCCAGAGAGGTTGTGGCTGCTCCCTCCCTGCAGGTGTTCAAGGCCAGGTTGGATGAGGCCTTGAGTGACCTGTACTAGTGGGAGGTGTCCCTGCCTATGGCTGGGGGTTGGAACTAGATGATCCTTGAGGTCTCCTTCCAACCTTACCATTCTATGATTCTAACTTAGAATTGCCAAGTCCATGGTAAAACAAACCCATCTCTTAGACCTCTATTAGAAGTGTTATTGTAGCTCATCTTCAGCTTGCCAGAAGCACAATACCACAATATTTTTAGTGAAAGCCACTTGCAAGGACATTCAGGCACATCTACACCCACCTCAGCACTGCGTTCCAACAGCTGTGGGTTAGGCCCTGTCTCCTTAAAGTTATCTGCATGATGAGGAATGAACACAAATCACTGCTCTTGACAAAGGAGAGAAACTTCTCTGGAGGACTGTAGAGTAGATGGCTTGGATGGCTTTTTCTTTTTTGTTTTGCACTTACCTCCTTGTCCTAATTTTAAACAGAAATTGAGGCAGAATCAAGTGGAATCAACATAGTAAATAAATAATGCTTTGCCTTTATATAGCTTTTTCTATACAACAGTTTCACAGGGTCCATGTGATTGTTCTATTTCAGGCATTTTACATCTTATGTAACACACCAAGTCCTACCACTGACTTTGAAATTGATTGCTTTTGACCTCCAAATAATCTCCTAACAGTGTGTGCTGCAGATTCTCAACTGTCTCTTCCAGTAAGGTTTACTGCTTACTTGTGGTCTAGTTTTAAATCTGCAAAGAAAAAAGCAGAGTCCTGCTTTCTCCAGGTAAGTGTCTGACAGGTGCCATCTTAATAGCATCCTGATGAAATTACAGACTTCCCACTCCCTATATATCATTTACTTCCAACATAATGAGCTGCATTTGTGTGAAATATCTTGTACAGCATGAAGGAAGAGAAATAAAATTCACAGCTGTGTGCACATGTAGATTGTTGCTTCTTCCTTAGGGGTTGGATTCATAATAAAATTAGCTGTCCACCTGCTCTAGTCATCCCATCCACCCTTTCTTGTTAAAAGAGAGAGTAAAACACCACCAGGAGGGAAGTTGTATTGCCCTAAAAGAAACACCCAAGAGAAGCTGAGTGGGAAACCTGCTGGAAATGAATAGTTCTATAGGTGTGTCTATTGCATCTATGAAGTGAAAAATACATAACTTTCATCCACTGGAAAACAGATTTCCTTCTGAAAAAAAAAAAAAATTAAGTTTTAGACATAAAGACATTCCTCAGTCCAAATCTGTTCTGAAAGAAGGCATTATCCTGGTTTGCACTTGTGAAACCTTGGAACAAAGCGCTCGTAATAGCCTAAATGTTTTTGTTTGATAACAGTTCTGTTCTGCTTTCTTTTTCTGTTTTTTTTTTTTAAATCTTTTTTTTTTTTACCAATAAAATAGCTCAGTTTAGTTCTAAATATAAAGCTGACCAAAAGTACTCAAAAAATATTGAAAGTATTTGCTTAAGGAGAGATTTGCTTTTACTGCTGTTTTTTTTTTTCTTTTACATTATGGGTGTTTTTTTTTCACATGCCTTTAGAAAGAACATAGTGTTCATCTGAAACCAGGATAGCCTGTGCTTGATTAAATCAGGCTATTTAAATAGTAGTTCTTTATATACTGCAAAATATTGCATGCATTTATTCATTTATTATCATTCTTCAAAGCTCAAATAATTTACCATACTCACTGACAATGCATTATAAATCATTCTGGTCTCTATCTGAACATGTCCAAAGAAAACACACTGAGTGATCATGAACAAGTATCCATTGAACTCAAGGACATTTTCAGTGGTGTTCATCAATCCCAAGCACAAATACAGGCTGGGTGGTGAATGGCTGAGAGCAGCCCTGAGGAAAAGAACCTTGGGGTCTGGGTTGATGAAAAGCTCAACATGAGCCTGCAGTGTGAGTGCAGCCTAGACAGCAACCGAGTGCTGGGCTGCATCAAGAGCAGAGTGACCAGCAGGGCAAGGGAGGGGATTCTGCCCCTTTGCTCTGCTCTCCTCAGACCCCATCTGGAGTACTGTGTGCAGTTCTGGAGCCCCCAGCACGGGATGGACATGGAAGTGTTGGAACAGGTCCAGAGGAGGCCACGAAGATGCTCAGAGGGCTGCAGCAGCTCTGCTATGAGGACAGGCTGAGAGAGTTGGGGCTCTGCAGCCTGGAGGAGAGAAGGCTTCCAGGAGACCTTAGAGTAGCCTTCCAGGATCTGAAGGGGGCCTGCAGGAAGACTGGGGAGGAACTATTGACAAGGTCTTGCAATGACAGGACAAGGGGCAATGGGTTTAAATTAGCAGAGGGAAGATTTAGACTGGATATTAGGAGGAAGTTCTTTCCAGTGAGGGTGGTGAGACACTGGCACAGGTTGCCCAGGGAGGTTGTGGCTGCTCCCTCCCTGCAGGTGTTCAAGGCCAGGTTGGACGAGGCCTTGAGTGACCTGTGCTAGTGGGAGGTGTCCCTGCCTGTGGCAGGGGGTTGGAACTAGATGATCCTTGAGGTCTCCCTCCAACCTTACCATTCTATGATTCTGTGATTCTTCATATATACTATATTGGTTATATTATTATAAAGGAAATTGATCCTAAAAAGTAAAGGAAAAAAAAAACAACTCTGCAATGTAAATTCAAGAGATATTTCAAGACAATTTTTAGCATCTACAAGCCCATGAGAGACCATTGGATGCATATATTAAAAACACCTGACTGAGCCAAAAGATTTTGTGTAGTGAGTATTGGGGTAGGTAAAATTAGTCTTTTCTGTCAGGTGACTGAGAAATACAGCACAATACCATTAGTGAGCTGGCATAGGCTTATTAGGAAATTAATTATAAACAACATAATTGGTGGAGGTAAACCAGAAATATCTTTATGACACAGTCTGAAAAAGCTTGGCCTTATCATATTTACACATGGATGGAAGGATGTACAGTGGTGGAAATTTATTTAATGATTGATTAATTGATTGATTGATTTTACTACTGCTAAATGAGCAAATTATATGGGGCTATGTTTCAGGGTTAAACTTCAGGCTTAGGCATGAGCTTGGCATTGTGAAAGCCAGGGTAATTAATTTCTTATCATTCTTCCTAAGATGGTTCTGTTCTGTACAAATCAGCTTATTCCCAGACTATATCCAGTCAACATCTAAGGAACAGCACAGTCTTGGAGCAGTTCCCAGCAGAGATGATGGATGCTGTGACCAAATCCATTTGGGGAGAAGCACTGAATTCAGTTATCTATATGTGAGCTCATATGTTACTAATTTTCAGGGCCAGAGGGAGGCTTCTGGCCTGTTTTATTATTTACTTCTGTAGTTACAGTCTATGAACCCTTCTCTCACATCCAGTTGTGACTGATACGGTTCTTTATTGCAAGTGCAGTGCCATGGCTTCACTAACTAAATCTCACCAAATCAGTTGTGCCATTTCTACCCCTTTCTCTAAATGCATTAACTTCAGTTCAAGCTGTGGGTTGTTTGGCATTTATAGCTTTGCAGATCTTCTGGATATTTGTTATGTCTCTAGGCTGTCCAAGAGGCATGTGTTCAAGAAGTCTGGCCCTGTCGTGATACATGGGCTATAGATATGTATTTGTATGACAGTGAGTGGTGGAACAGCTTATTTGCTGCAGGCATCTGAGACCACAAACAGAAGCAAAAAGAAGAATCAACCCCCACAGTGCCACAGCCATAGTGTGTTGCTTTTGCCAGCATCATGAAGAGCATCTCACATAATCCGTAAAATAAACGTGGCAGAATGAAGGAGTTGGCAGCAAGGGTGGGAGCAGCTTTGCATCTCTGATTTTGATTTTTTTCTCAGTGGAAAGCCAGCCCTTCCTCAAAATCAGTCTCCAGTAAAATAACTGCCAGAAGTCCTGCTTAAAGAAATGTTCCCTCTACCTTCTTGTGTGTTTTGAATACCTAAAAAGTGTGTTCACCACCCTTCAGAAGTTTTCCTCAGAGTTACAATACTGGGTGAGAGAAAGTAGCTTGAATGAATTCAAATCCATCATAGTAGTGGTCGATCACCTCTGTGGGTGGCTCATCAAGCCAGAGGGTAAGAAATGGAACTGCAAAATTTTATTAGACCTGAAGTTCTCTGAAAGTGCTGTGAGAGCTAACGAAACCATAAAGCATTAAAGCTTGAACCAACAGTGATGAGGGACAACAAACATCTACATCTGGGCTTAGTGGAGCTGTAGAGATGGATGGATTTTAGAATATTTGAGATGAGGAAAAGGAACTGAATTTGGCAATTATCCCTCTGAAAAGGCAGATAAATGGAGGAGCGGTTGATCTTGGCAGAATCTGTGTGATAAAGGCAAGGACAAACCAGGAAGGCTTAGACAAGATTATGTTGAATGGTGACAGCCATCCCAAACCACGATGGAGTTCAGCTTGCCTTTGTTAGGTGAATTTTAAATCCCAATAAACCCATGTGCATACTTAAAGCAGCTGGAAAAGAAGCATAACTAAAACCATGTAGGATTGCAAATTGAGGCAAGGTTATTCTAGTCAAACCATTGAACTCAGAGGTGAAACACTAATGCATTAACAAAATGAGTCAGAAACAAGAGAAGAGATATTTTGCATTTTAAAAGCCTCCCGTAGATGGGCATATTGCAAATGCCAAATCAGCCTTATAAAGCTGCTGCCAGGAGTAGGTGAAGACTGATTTCACTGTTGTTCACACAGGAAAGCTGGAGCACAGAGAAGACAATTCTGTAAGAAAATGCTGGCAGAAACCAAAAAGCCTAGCTGAACTATTTCTTCTCACCACTGCACCAATTTCTTCCTTGTTCTGCAAATGAACTGAGATTGTAAACTATTCTTGGGTTTATTTTTACTGTGTTCATTGTCTCTGTGTATAAAATACCCTTTCTTGTTCTTGTGGATGGATTGAAAGAGACAAGAAGAAATTGTTAGCATGCTTATTTATAAGTTCTTTGCCTGCTTTTTCTATCTCTGAAATATAATTTATTCCTCCTTACCAGGAGCTTGATTACATGGTAGCATGTTGAATATTATTCTTGTGCCTTTGTGGCTCTCTTGAGAAGGTCAAGATATTAAAGGGGAGCAGTGTATAAGCAGAAGGAATGGTAAATCACAGTGTCACAGAACTGTTTCTCTTGGAAAAGATCTCCAAGGTCACCAAGTCCAACTGTCAACCTGAGACCACCTTGGCCATTAAACCATGTCCTGAAGTGCCATGTTTGCATGTTTCTTGAACACCTCCATGGACTGTGACTCCTCCACCTCTCTAGGTAGCCTGTTCCAATGCCTCACTACTCTTTCAGCAAATCAGTTTTTCCTGATACTCACTCTAAATCTCCCCCTGATACAATTTCAAGACATTTAATCTCATTCTGTCACCTGATACTAGGAAGATGAGAGCAATCCTCACCTCACTCCAGCCTTCTGTAAGGTATTTGCAGAGAGCAATGAGGTCTCCCCTCAGCCTTCTTTTCTCCAGGCTAAACAATTTGTAGCATATACATTTTGTTGTATATACTTATACATATTTTCGTATATATACTTTTATATATGATTACAATTTTTTTTTAATATACTCAAACAGATTTTCTGTATATACATAATTTTACCATACATACATTTTGTTGGATGAGCTCAGTATGCAAGGGGATTTTTTTTTTAATATTTTCAAAAACAGAAGCCAGATTGCAGGAAAACAAAAGCCAAGACAGATTTAAAGCAGAAAGATTTCTTTCCAATGCAAAACTTAAGACAAAGCAAAAGTCAGGGAGAGATGGAAAGAAATTATAGAATCATAGAATGGTAAGGTTGGAAGGGACCTCAAAGATCATCTAGTTCCAACCCCCTGCCATAGGCAGGGACACCTCCCACTAGAACAGGTCACTCAAGGCCTCCTCCAACCTGGCCTTGAACACCTCCAAGGAGGGAGCAGCCACAACCTCCCTGGGCAACCTGTGCCAGTGTCTCACCACCCTCACTGTAGAGAACTTCCTCCTAACATCCAGTTTCAATCTCCCCTCTGCCAGTTTAAACCCATTGCCCCTTGTCCTGTCATTACAAGACCTTGTCAATAATCCCTCCCTCCCCTGAATCTTTAGTAATCAGAAAAGTAGAACACTACAGACAGTGTTATCACACTGACAATTGGAAGGAGAGTTCCAACAAAGTTTTGTGAGTTAAGACATTTTCTTGCTGTGCTTCCAATGAATTCATGAAGTGCAAGTTTATGTGAATCATATGCAAATAGATTTTGAATAGTTGTCCTCTTTTTTTTTTTATTAAAAAAAAAAAAATTCTATAGAAAACTTCCAATGTGAAACAGGTGTTGTTCAAAGCAACAACAACAACAACAAAAAAACAACCCTAAGTTATAATTATCTGAGATCTGGAGAGTCACTAATGCTTTGCAGAGAGAATAAGAAGCAATTTGGTCACGCTATGTTAATGTGTAAAGTGATTTATAAGGAGAGCAGTAATGAATGTTGTCACCTCTAAACAAAACAAAGCACTTGCAAAGAATATTGATCAGTTTAGTGTTATTTTTGTGTTTTCTTTTTTTTTTTTTCCATCAGGACTTAGATGGATGAAGATTGCAATATCAGCAAGTACAATGAAGTTGATTTAACACTGAGTTACAAACTTCTTCAAAGATGTTACTCTGACTCCTACACAAACGAGCAATTTTCCTTCTTAATTTCTTTTAAGTTTGATCTCCTCTCTGCTCCAAAGACAGGTGCACATCCAAATAAAGCAAAGGAAATTAGGAATTACTAATATTAATATAATCTCCCACAAGATGACAACCAGATGATAAGTCTGTCATATTACATTTTTTTTTTTTAATAAAGAAAACCTTGTCCTGGTTTAGAGGAAATTTAATAGAAGTCTTTTATTACACACCATGCAATCTAAAACAAATTATTCTTCAGTCATTTCCCTTTTACCTGTGGGTTAGTTATCCAGTTGGTAGTTTAATGTGACAAAAGCCTGTTCAGCAACTCCTATGATGCTACTCTCAGCATAAAAATCTATTCTGAATATATCTTTAGCACCTAAAGTAGTTTGAATAATGGAAGCAACAATAATTTTAGTAAATGTGACATTTGTGATTAAAAAAAAAAATGGGTAGAATGTATTCTGGATATTGTAAAAAATAAATGATGAACAAATACTCTTCTGAGACAGTGAAGTGAAATTAATTTGGAAAATTAAACATGTTAATGTGAAAATTACATCTACTACTTTGCCTATTAAGGAAGGTCAAACTTCATGATATTTGCAGATTAATCTTTTGCTTTTCAATTAAACACAGCCAAAATACACTAGACCACTATCCTACTCCCTTTCTCTCAGAGAGAAAATAAGTTCTTTGCTACTAGAATCAGGGGAAAAACAACCTTGATCTTATCCAGCAAAGTATTCCAGTGTGTGAGGATATAAAAGCCAACAGTTTGTTAAGTTCTGGATGGATATCTCAGTTTGTTTGGAGTTCTTTTTGTTTTGTTTTGTTTACTCAATATTCACCTCTCTTTCATCTCCTGATGAACAAGGATGGTTAGACTCAACTATCATTTGGCCTGGAACATTGGTGGATGCAGAAGAGAAATCCCTCCAAGGAACATGGTGGGTTGTAGGTGGTAGATAGTATCACACACCTGGTCTTGACCCTGTGCCATGACCCAGTCTGAATAGCTAGGAACTATTCCATTTTCAAAGATCTTCAGAATTTTATCCAAATAAAGAGTATAACAACATTTTTTTAAAGAGAACCAACTCTAAAAGTAAACAAACTGCAGTAATTTCTCTATCTATGTCAAAAGGTACTTGACAGGGCTAGCCAGAATTAGAGTACACATCTTCTATTTCTAAGTAAATGTGGTTTTAGTTCTCATTTGACTTTCATAATTGAATCAAAACAGTGAAATTGCATGGACAGCTGTGTGATAGATACAAATTAGTAATCCTTCATAGTCTCTTCAGAAGAGGACCTTAAGAAACCTTCCTGCCATTCTCCAGCTCTTTATTCACTTTCACTAAGGCTGTGAAGTTATAACAAGGCAAATACAATTTATTGAATAGTAAGAGTCACCCTCTCTGGAGACTTTACAAAACCCACCTGAACATATTCCTGTCCTGGGTGATCCTGCCCTAGGTGATCCTGCTTTGCCAGTGGGATGATCTCCAGAAGTCCTTTCCAATACTCACCCACTTGTGAGTTTATGATTGAGAGAGACACAAGTGAAAGGTAGCTACCATTGTAATGGATTAAATTAAGATGGACTCTAGAATTTTGTAGATCTTACCCTAGCAAGGCATTGAACAGGTCCCTGCTGACATCCTGAGTTCTTTTCATGGAATTCACCAAATTGAGTCTTGACTATGGAAATACATTATTCACAACATTAGCTCAGATTTTTATTACTTCTTAGAACCTAATTCCATACTAGTTCCTAGGGAGGCACAGTCATTTAGAGGAACATTCCTTTTCCACACAAAAACTGCCAGGACTTTTCCTCTGAAAAATCCAGCATCTCCAGCACAGCCCCAAAGGCATTTCCTGAGACTGTCCAGTACTCTGAATTTCCAGGAAAGTCAGTAGATAGGAAAGCTGTGTATAAGTTGCTCATAAATCTTGAGCTCTGCACTTCTGTGCCTTGTAAATAAAATCAAAGAGAAATCAGGATCTTCTTGTCGTGACTTAATATAGAACACAGTCACAATGCAGTAAATCATTTATATCTGTGGTGATTAGAACTGTGATTTAGAATCATTTTAGACATCTACAATAAATAATAAGGCTTCTCAGTGGTTATTATTCCAGCAGACATCCTGCAGCCTTCTTGTTCAATTCCCTTTTCAGGACTGTTTTTTGGGGACCTACAGGAAATTATATAGATTGTCTGAAACTCTGATTTTGCCTTGCTTCCTCGTGGGTCTGACTCACAAGCTCCTGGGCTCCCTTCCTGGACAAGCCAGCAAGTTCCCTTCAGGAAAGCATCAGGAAGCTGTTGGCAAGATAAACCTGACTCCAGACAGTTGGCTCCATGTAGTTATGGATGTGAACCATGTCTAATTTGGCTCCCTAATTTGCTTCCCTTCAGCATCCCCATACTTCTTCTCCCACCCCCAAATATGCCTGCCTCAAATCAAGGAATGAAATGTGCCCTCACTGCCATTCTATGAAAACAGAGCTCTGGTGAATTACAACATTATGCTCTGATATGAAGGAAACACCTGCAGCACACCCCAGTAATTTCACTGTACTTCATCTCCAAATCATCTCTCTCCCTGTCTCTCCTCTTCTTTGTTCCCCTCCTAAGCATCTGATTATGTCTTGCACAAACCCAAGATGCTTTTTACCAGAATCACGTAACAAGCCCCACACTCACCCCTGACCAGTTGCTCCCTTTCAGTCTGTGGGGTGCTCCAGGGAGCCTTTTGGATGAATCATGTTAATGGACATCACTCTGGACCACAAGTGTCCAACAGCCCTTGTAACAGTCAGGGTAGGGCTTCCCTTGACTCTGGCTAAATGATCAATGCTTTTCTGCCTGCCATTTACCTTTATGCTCGTCTGTGATCAAGATGAGACTTTCATCATACAACCAAGCAGCAGCAGACCTAGGAATGTCAGAGCTGAAAGGACCATGTCAACAGCCTCTGAGTTGAAAACATTTAAGCTAAGGATGCCATACATTCTGCACACATATACCCTGGGGTGCATTAATAGGAGTGTGGAAAGCATGTTGAGGAAGGTTCTCCTCTCCCTCTACTCTACCCTAGTGAGGCTACATCTGGAGTACTGGGCTTCCCAGTTCAATAAAGACAGGGAATTGCTTCAGAAGGTAGAGGAAAGGACTGAAAAAATTAGGGGATTAGAACACTTCTCTTATGAAGAACATCTGAGGCACTTGAAGCTTTTTAGCCAAGAGCAGAGCAGACTGAGGGGAGATCTCATCAATGTTTATAGATACTAAAAGGATGGGTGTCAGGAAGGTGGGACCAGGCTTTTTTTCAGTGGTGCCAGTGACAAGACAAGACAGAATGGGCAAAAACTTGAACATAAGAAGTTCCATCTAAATGTAAGGAGGAGCTTGTGTCTTTTGAGAATGGTAGAGCACTGGAACAGGCTGCCCAGAGAGATGGAGTATTCTGCCTCATTCAAAAGTCACCTGGATGCCACCCTGTTCAACCTGCTTTGATGATGTGCTCTGGCATGAGAGTTGAGACTCGACGATCTCCAGAGGTCCCTTCCAACACCTATCATTCTGTGATTCTGTGATGCTGTAAAGTTCAAAGTCAACAAATTCTTTACTCTGCTACGCCAACTTCAAACCTTTTGAAGAAAAGCAGAAGTGACAAGAACAATGCATCTGAGACAGAGTCACTGCTTTGTGGCAGCTTCCCTAATAAAGCACACTCAGAGTGTTTACGCTGGAAGATGTAATCATGAAAATCACAAAACTCTAAGTGCAAACTGTGTCTTTTAGGGACACATTTTTCTTTGTTCTTCAGCAACTGTTGAGAAAGTGAAGATAGAACCATCCCCCCCCCCCCCCCCC
>WBNM01029893.1:0-12204 GCA_013399055.1 Ramphastos sulfuratus
GTCCAACCTAAATGTCCCCTGGAGAAACTTGAGGCCTCTTGCCCTATCACTTGTTCCTTAGG
This sequence comes from Ramphastos sulfuratus, assembly GCA_013399055.1. Taxonomy (NCBI): domain Eukaryota; kingdom Metazoa; phylum Chordata; class Aves; order Piciformes; family Ramphastidae; genus Ramphastos; species Ramphastos sulfuratus. The sequence continues at coordinate 63 of WBNM01029893.1, forward strand.
AGAAGAGACCAACCCCTACATCACTCCAGACACCCTTCAGGGAGTTGTAGAGAGCAGTGACCTATCCTCTCAGCCTCCTTGTTTCCACACTAAACAACCCCAGTTCCCTCAGCTGCTTCTCACCAGCCCTGGTTTCCAGACCCTTCACCAGCTTTTTTGCCCTTCTCTGGACTTGCTCCAGCACCTCCATGTCCTTCCTGGAGTGAGGGGCTCAAAACAGAACCCAGGACTGAAGGTGTGCCCTCACCAGTGCCCAGTCCAGAGGAACAACCTCTGCTGGCCCCACTACAGCTGCTCCAAGCCAGGCTGTGGTTGGTCTTCTTGACTAGCTGCAAACTGCTGGTCAGATCTCTATTAGTGAGATGACAGCAGCAGAAAAAGTGCCAAGTGCACACCAGCTCTGCCCACAGTCTGTCTGGCCTGTTCTTGGGAAGGAGAACCAACAATCTTGGGCTGACCCAACGCTGTCATGGCAGCAGCTCCTTCCTGGTTGTTCCCACAGGTCATAGAATCATAGAATCACAGAATCAAGCAGGTTGGAAGAGACCTCCAAGCTCACCCAGCCCAACCTAGCACCCAGCCCTAGCCAATCAACCAGACCATGGCACTAAGTGCCCCAGCCAGGCTTTGCTTCAACACCTCCAGGGATGGGCACTCCACCACCTCCCTGGGCAGCCCATTCCAATGCCAATCNTTGGCCTCTGCCCACCCATCCAGCCTGTCCAGGTCCCTCTGCAGAGCCTCCTACCCTCCAACAGCTCCACACCTGCTCCTAACTTGATGCCATCTGCAAACTTACTGATGCTGGACTCAACCCCCTGGCCCAGATCACCAATAAAGATATTGAGCAGGACCTGGCCACACAGGCATGGGCAGGGTTTGTCTCTGTTTGGAAGCTCTTGGTGGATGCATGTCATGGAACATCCCCTAAGGGCTGGCATGCTCAGATGCTGAGAGATGCTGGCAAGCTGAAAGGGGGGAGGGGGGGGGTCAGGAGGACTGTGGCTTGACACAGGATGAGCTGTTGGGCTGCATCTGAAATCAGCCTCAGTGGAACAACTTCCTTAAGGGAGGGCAGGAGGCCAAGCTGTTTGTGACCCTGCAAGCACTTCACAGCTCACTAATTACTCTGGGTTTTGATAGACTCTCTCCTGTGCCCTGACCTGAGAGCACAACCAGGGAGATGAGCAGCAGCAGAAAGACAGAAGCATTGGAACTTCTTGGAGCTGACAGATGGGTTGGTGACAATCCTGCAGCAAACTGTGGTGTGGAGGCTTCTTTTGACACACAGAGAAAAGGTCTATCCCATGTACTCCAGTGACTCCAGTGGGTCTTCACAGGACATGAGGAAATGGTCTCAACTTAGCCCTGGGAAGGTTTAGGTTGGATATCAGGAACAATTTCTTCCCCAGAAGGTTTGTCAAGGCCTGGCCCAGGCTGCCCAGGGCAGTGGTGGAGTCCCCATTTCTGGAGGAGTTTTGAAGTTGTGGAGATCATAGAATCACAGAATCAAGCAGGTTGGAAGAGAGCTCCAAGCTCACCCAGCCCAACCTAGCACCCAGCCCTAGCCAATCAACCAGACCATGGCACTAAGTGCCCCAGTCAGGCTTTGCTTCAACACCTCCAGGGATGGGCACTCCACCACCTCCCTGGGCAGCCCATTCCAATGCCAATCACTCACTCTGGCAACAACTTCCTCCTAACATCCAGCCTAACATCCCTGGCACAGCTTGAGACTGTCCCCTTGTTCTGTTGCTGCTTCCCTGGCAGAAGAGCCCAACCCCACCTAGCTACAACCTTCCTGTAGCTGTAGAAATGTGGTGCTGAGGGACATGGCTTAGTGGTGAGCTGGCAGTGTGAGGTTAATAGTTGGCCTTGATGATCTTCAAGGTCTTTTCCAACCAAAATGACTCTGTGATTCTGTAAGACCTCCTTTGTGTAGGGCATAGGGAGGATAAGGCACCCTTAAGTTTTGTTATAAGTTAGCAGAAGCCCTTGGATTTTGCTCTGTCTCCATCATCCCTCAAAGTGGTAGCTCTACTTAGAGCATCTTCTTGGAGCCCTTCATCACAGATTCATAAAATGGTTTGGGTTGCCAGGGACCTTCAGGATCATTTACAATACCCCACTCCACTAGACCAAGGATGCCCAAGGGCTCATCCAACCTGGTTTTGAACACCTTCAGATGTGGTCAGAGCTAGACCAGTCCAAACCCCACAATTTCCTTCTCTCCAGGGACAACAAAACATTCCTTCACCTCTGCACTGTGCCCTTTCAGTCCCAGACTGGCACCCAGGACTCTGGTATCACAACTGACCATGCATGGGGTTGACTGGAGCTGCACTAACCAGAGGATCAATTGTGTTTTGGCTCCACCAGCTGTGACCCCTGGCACAGACTGTGTGAGATGACAACAAACTTCTTCTCAACCAACCATCTCCTGGGCTGATCCCCAGCAGTGTGGGAAGCAGGTAGAGGGGGGAGATTCTGCCCCTCTGCTCTGTTGAGACCCCACTTGCAGTGCTGGAGCCAGCTCTGGAGTCCTCAGCACAGGACAGACATAGACCTGTTAGAGTAGGGCTAGAGTAGGCAAAAAAAAAATACTGGGAGAGCTGGAAGTCCTCTGCTGTGAGGCCAAGCTGAGAGAGTTGGGGTTCTTCAGTCTGAGGGTTCTTCAGTCTCCAGGGAGACCTCAGAGTAGCCTGCCAGGATTTGAAGTAGGCTACAGGAAAGCTGGAGAGGGAGTTTTGACAAAGGAGATGGAGGGACAGGACAAGAAACAATCACTCAGACTGGAAGAAGCTGGATTTAGATGAGACATCAGGAAGAAATTCTTACCCACGAGGGTGGTGAGGCACTGGAACAGGTTGCCCAGAGAAGCTGGGGAGGCTCCAAGCCTGAAGATATTCAAAACCTGGTTGGATGGGGCCTCAAGGAAGCTGCTCCAGCAGGAGCTGTCCCTGCCCATGGCAAGGGGGTTGGAATTAAGATGATTTTTAACATCCCTTCCAACCCCAAACCATTCTCTTTGATTCTCTGATGAACTCTTTGTGATGTCAACCTTCTGTGGCTTAAGGACTGACGAGCAGAAGTCAGCCACATCTTCCTTTATTACCTGCTCAGTGCCTGTGCACCTTGATTAGCTGGAGACCAACCTTCACTGGGGAGTTTCTGAGGTGGTGCTGGTGTTGGTTTCTCTGTCTCATGCTCTTCCACTGGAAATTCTGCATCTTCTCTTCTGAGTATTGCTGGGATATTTCCATAATGAAAACACAGGACTGAAATTAGTTTTCATCTCTTTTAATATGAAGTCTTCTCCCCAAAGGAGCTTCATGTTTGATTGTTATGGGCAAAATGGAGTTTGAAGCCTTCCCTTGAAGCAGCACTGCCTCACTCTTTATGCTGGAGAGCTCCTCAGAGGGTTGCCAGAGATAACTTGTTGGGCTTTTTGGCTTTTTTTTTTTTTTTTTCATTTCCCTTAATGAACTACTGAAATATCCTGAAGGCTCTCCTGGAACACTTCTAGAGGACAAGAGTATCCAGGCTCATTACCTTCCCTGCTAACTACCTCCTTGTGGAAACCTCTGCTGAAGTGGAAGGTGTCCCTGCTAATGCCAGGGGGTGGGGGTTGGAACTAGATGATCTTTAAGGTCCCCTTCCAATCCAATCTGTGATTCTATGAATCTGTGAAAGTGGAGGAGAAAAAATGAAGGAGAGGCTTGTAGGGCAGTCTTAGGTCTCCAGTTGGATGAAGTGAATGAGTAGAATCATAGAATTGTTTGGGTTACAAAAGCCTTCTGAGATCTTTGAGTCCAACCATCAACCCAACACCACTCTGGCCATTAAACCATGTCCCAAAGTGCCACAGCCATAGGATTCTTGAATACCTCCAGAGATGGTGACTCCACCACCTCCCTGGCAGACTGTTCCAATGTCTGACCACACTTGCAGGGAAGAATCACAGAATGTCAGGGGCTGGAAGGGACCTTGAAAGATCATCCAGTCCAAGAAATTGTTCCTGATTTCCTAATACTCAACCTGAACCTCCCCTGGCACAATTCCAGGCCATTTCTTCTTGTTCCATCACCTTGCACTAAGAAGAAGAGACCAAGCCCCACCTCACTCCAACCTCCTTTTGGGAAGTTGTAAAGAGTGAGGATGTCTCCCCTCAGCCTCCTTTGCTCCAGCTCCAGACTAAACAAGCCCAGTTCCCTCAGCTGCTCCTCACCAGACAGCTGGAGGGTGGTTGATGGCCACGTCCCCCCAGCTAGAGGGAGGGAAGGCTGAACCTGAGATCTCAGTGGGGAGGACACCATTGTTCTGAGTGCCTCTGTGGAGGAGGATTTGTTGTCAGCCACTTTCTAGCATTGAATCTCTTCCCCCTGCTTCCCTGAGCAGAGCAGAAGCCAATCAATGCCAAAGGAAGGGGTGAAAGCCATCTCAATTGTTCTTTTGATGCCAAACCAGGGAATCTGAAGGCTAAACCAGCCCCCTTGCCTCACCTCAGAAGGGCAGGATGGGATGGAATTATTAATTCCACCTCCTACTGCTTCCAGCACTTTAGGAGATTATTCCCAGCAAGAGAGCAGTAGGGTTTGAATCCACTTCCAAAAACAGTCATCAAATTGCTCAGAAAAAAAATGGGTTAAGAAGAAGAAAGTTCCCAGGACAGCAAGGAAAACCTTTTTAGTGAAGAGACAGAAGATATTTATTAGGCAGTAATAAAGCCCTAAACCAGAGACAAAGCCACCAGGGTGAGAACAAAGCCAGCATTGCTGGGAGCAATGGATCTTCTTTGCAGGCTCTACAGATGCCAGCTCAGCCAGGCAGGAGTCTTCCCAGGCAATCCATCCCCATGAATTTTTTAACATCACTCATTGAAAAACACAGGCAAAAGCCACCAGGAACCATTTTGATATCCAAGGGTGTTGAAAGCAAACTGCCAGACCCCCTGTGTCTGTGTTAACTGACATCCCAGATCAAAGCAGGAGTGCTAACAGAGATGATGGGTTTGTAGGAACTCAAAGGAAAGGAGATGAGAGGGATCCTCAGAACAGGAGGATGCAGCTTTCCCCAGCATGGATGATTTCCCTTCATTGAAACTATTTCCCAGCAGCAACACAGATTCAGGATGTGACCTGGAGAGTTGGGTGAGTGGAACCTCTCCCTTTTGGGCTCCCCAGTTGAAGAGGGACAGGGATCTGCTGGAGAAGGTTTGTCAAGTCTTGGGCCAGGCTGCCTGTGGTGCTTGTAGGTTTATCATCCCTTGGAGACGTTTCAAAGCCATGTAGGTGGAGTGCTGAGGGGACATGGTTTAATGCTCACCTGGCAGTGATGGGTTAATGGTTGGACTTGATGATCTTGAAGGTCTCTTGCAACCAAAGCAGTGCTCCCTTCCTATGTTTCAATGTCTGGGTTTTCCTGTTGATGTTCAATGGCAATAAATTGGAGTTCAATGGCAATAAATTGGAGTGCTGTTCCCCTTCACTCTGCCCTGGAGAGACCCCATCTGGAGTGCTGCCTTCAGTTTTGGGCTCCCCAGTTGAAGAGGGACAGGGATCTGCTGGAGAGAGTCCAAGGGAGGGCTATGAGGATGATGAGGGGACTGAGCACTGCCTGGTGAGGAGAGGCTGAGGGACCTGTGGCTGTTTAGTCTGGAGAACAGAAGACTGAGAAGGGATTTAAGAAATGTTTCTAAATCTCCCAGGTGACCTTAGTGTGGCATTTCAGTATCTGAAGGGGGCTACAAGAAAGCTGGGGAGGGACATTTTAGGCTGTCAGGGAGGATAGGANATGGGAGTGATAGGACTGGGGGGGATGGAACCAAGCTAGAAATGGGGAGATTCAGCCTGGAGGTTAGGAAGGAGTTGTTCAGCATGAGGGTGGTGAGAGCCTGGCAGGGGTTGCCCAGGGAGGTGGTGGAAGCCTCATCCCTGGAGGTGTTTAAGGCCAGGCTGGATGAGGCTGTAGAGAGCCTGATCTAGTGTGAGGGGTCCCTGGGCATGGCAGGGGGCTTGGACCTGGCTGCTCCTTGTGGTCCCTTCCAACCCTGACTGATTCTGTGATTCTATATATAGTCCTACCCCTGCTGTCCTGTAGCCTCCTTCAGGTACTGGAGGGCTGCTGTAAGCTCTCCTCAGAGGACTCTCTTTTCCAGGCTGAATAAACTCCCACAGCCTGTTCTCAGCGGAGTGGTTCTCCAGCCTTCTGACCATCTTTGTGTCTTCCTCTGAACCCTCTCCTGGTATCACAGTTTTGGGCTGACCCCTTGATTAAATCAGACTGCAATTTTCTAAGGTCCATTTTTGCACCAGATCTCAGCTTTCTGCCCTCCTCCTGGAGGCTGGAAGCCAGCAGAGGCACGGAAGAACTCGTTGTTACCCAATGCTTATCTTGAAGGTCAGTAATAGGTTAGTGACTGCAAACAGGCTTTAATTTCCCCCTTCTAACCTTTTGATTGGTTTGACATTTAACAGGGTAGGAGGTAATTGGGAGGTTTGTGATATTTCTGTTAAGCAGAGGATGAGAACATTTAAATACCTCAAGCAGAAAGTGCATGAAAGGTGGGGAGAAGGAGACAGCAGCCTCAGGTGAAGAGAAGCTCTAAATGATTGACAACACAGCAGTCAGCAAAGGAAGAACTGAATCATAATCTGTGAAGGTTTTCACCTCTGGTTTGCTGTCAATCTCTTACTGCTGCTTCTTCTTGGAGGCTTGGCAAGAGGTGATGACACTTCTTACTACATCCTCTGTCCACCTTCCACGGCGGTTTTGCAACCCAAGCGTTTCGTGGTGGGGTTTTGATCCCACACTTGAAAGGAACCCATGAGAAATGGGGGGGTAAAGAAGGGCTGGGGAGGGACTATTAACAAGGTCTTGTAATGCCAGGATGAGGANGGACACAGGAAATATCAAGGGAGAAGGTACTTGTGACTAGCTGCCCAGAGAGGCTGTGGAGTCTCCTTCTCTGGAGGGATTCCAAACCTCCTTGGATACTGAGATCCTGGGCAAGCTGCTGTGGGTGTCCCTGCTTTAGCAGGAGGCTTGGACTGGATGATCTCCAGAGGTCCCTTCCAACCCCACCATGCTGGGATTCCATGAAATGGTGATGGAAGTCAAGAAAGTGCCATATGCAGGTGAACCTCTTGCAGATGATGAGGTGATGACCTTCTCCCAGAAGATGCTTCAGCTTAGAACAGGCTATTTCAAAGGCCTGTCTCAAAGGAGCATGTCTTGTTTCAGAAAGAACAAGGCAGCCTTGCTTTCGTCTAGACACATTCTGAGGTGAGGATGGACATTAGCCACCTGAAAGGGAAGTTCTCTGCTAACCCAAGGAGGGCTCCTGCAGCACCCAGAGCAGGGTTGCAGCTCCATGCAGCATGAATTGTCCCTGTCCTTGAGAACCACAAAGATCATCACACAGCCCTGTAAATTTATAGAAACTCCAGAGATTTTGTTTTCTTTGCTGTCTTGGCTCCTGGAATTTATGAATGTGGCACTAGATGTCCCCAAGAACAGTGCCTGCCAAGTCCATTCCCTCTCTAAACTGAGGTCATAAATCATAGGCCAGGAGAACATCCTGAGTGCTGATGTCTGGAGGTTATGGCAGTGATGAGAGCTGTCAGGAAGAAAAATTGGTTTTCCTTCTCCACTCCACTCCAAGCAGAAGTGTCCAAACAGGCTGAAGCCACTGAGTGTTGGGCTCCAGCTGCAAACAAACAGAAGGAGTGACCACCAGACAATGAAGGGTTAGTTCAGTGCTTTATAGCTCAAGGTCTAACAGTGGTGCTAGCAGGGAGGACCTTTATTAGGGCAGTTTCTGCTGTTGGCAGCTTAGCTTCTCAAGACACAAGGCTGTTAATTAACCTCATCCCAGAGAAGCACTTTGAATATCAGGCTGGATGGAGAGCAGGTAACATGGGCTGCATGTAGAGGATCCATCTGTCCTGCTCCATCATCTCACCCCTGGGCAGCCTGTCCCATCACTGGAGGTGTCTTCCAAAGGAGATGGACACCAGCCTTCTGATTCCTTCCAAGGCAGGTGAACATCAGCCATCTCACCTGAGCAGAGGGTGTCTGAGTCCTCACTGGTCTGCTCTTCTTTATGCATTGAGTAAGAAAGAGTGAGGAAGGCTACAAAGATGATGAGAGGCTTCTAACACCTCTGTGAGAAGGAAAGGCTGAGAGCCCTGGGGCTGTTGGACCTGGAGAAGAGCAGCCCCAGAGGGGATCTGATCAATGCTCAGCAAGAGCTAAAGGACCTGTGCGGGGCAGGAGGATGGGACCAGACTCTTGTCAGTTGTGCTCAGTGACAGGCCAAGGGGCAACAGGCACAAACTGGAACCCAGGAGGTTCATCTGAAGATGAGGAGAAACTTGTTTGGTGTGAGGGTGCTGAAGCCCTGCAGCAGGGTACCCAGAAAGGTTGTGGAGCCTTCTTCTCTGGAGAGAAACCAATCCCCCTGACCATTGTGATCCTGGGCAAGCTGCTGTGGGTGGCCTTGCTGTAGCAGAGTGAGTTGCACTGGATGATCTCCAGAAGTGCCTTCCAACACCACCATGGTGGGATTCTGGGATTATCCCAGTTTGATTTGTGTTTTCTAATGAAATGGTTGGGAATAAACTGCATGAGTCAGAACAAGAAAGCCTTAGGAGAAAGGAAGAAGTACACCACCAGGAGAAACCTTCTGTGGACACAAATTAGTCATGAATTTAGACTGGAAATGACAAGAAAGCTCCCAGGTCTTGCAGAAGAGGACAAACTCTGTGTTTCTGAAGACTCTGGGGAGCCTGGGCATCACCCTCCTGGGAGGCAGAGGCTGCCAAGCTCACATCCACAGCCCTGCCTTGGGGCAGCAGAGATGCTGGAACAAGAAATGAAAAGCATATGTCACAAGCCTCAAGCTGTCCCACACACTGAGGAACCTGGGAGAGGTTGGAAGGTGTCTTAATTGTCATGTCTTTGCACAATGTGGCACAGGTTGCCCAGGGAGGTTGTGGCTGCTCCCTCCCTGGAGGGGTTCAAGGCCAGGTTGGATGAGGCCTTGAGTGACCTGTGCTAGTGGGAGGTGTCCCTGTCTATGGCAAGGGGTTGGAACTGGCTGATCCTTGAAGTCCCTTCCAACCTAAACCATTCTCTGATTCTATAGAGGGAAGATCAATAGAGGGGAGGACAACCTAGCATCACCACGATGGCTTGCTGAGGTGATGTGAAAAACACAAATGCCAATTAAAGAGTTAAACCTACATGAGGAAGGGCTCCCAGCTCCCTGGGCAGGCAGGCACAAGGTGTCCACGGTGCTGCAGCTATCCTGCAGCATGCAGATGACCAGGGCAGGGCAGGTCACTGCAGTTTCTATGGCAATCCCTCACCTCCTCAGCCTGTTTCTCCTGGTACAAGCACAAGCCCTGCAGGAATGTCCTGCATTCATTTAAAAGCATGATGATTTTTTTGGTAGCAAAAGCTGTTAGTAATGGAGAAACTCAAAAAAGGAGCAAACCCACAGAGGGATGTCTTCAAAACAGCAGCAGTGACAGCAGGCAGAGCTCCTGTCCACCCCTGGGAGCAGCCTCTGAGCAGACCTCTATGGCCTCAGCACTCCAACGTGCAAGCCCAAAGGTGCCAAAGCTTTTTTGCAGACCTGGGTTGTGTCAGCTAAGACATCTTCCCCATCCCTGATGATAGCTGCTATCAGAGGACCACGAGTGCCACCTGCAGCACAGCTCTCAGCCACAGGCAGCATCCTCATGAAACCAACCCTGCTTTGATACACTGCTGATCACCTTCTAACCAGTCTGGGCTTGCAATGGGTTTAGAGCTGCTGTGAACCCTACAAGAAGAGCTTAGAGACTGTCTTGAGTCAAACCAAACATCCCTAATAGAACAGCAGGGGCTGTGGTAGGGACACAGCATTTCCAGAAGGTTCCTTTAATTCTCAGAGAGAAATCAGGTCCTACATGGGTCAGAGGACAGCACAGGAGTGCAAATGGAAGGGGAAATCATAGAATCATAGAACATCCAGTTCCAAGCCCCTGCCATAGGCAGGGACACCTCCCACTAGCACAGGTCACTCAAGGCCTCATCCACCCTGGCCTTGACCACCTCCAGGGAGGGAGCAGCCACAACCTCCCTGGGCAACCTGTGCCAGTGCCTCACCACCCTCACTGCAAACAACTTCCTCCTAACATCCACTTTCAATCTCCCCTCTGCCACTTCAAACCCATTGCCCCTTGTCCTGTCATTACAAGCCCTTGTCAATAGTCCCTCCCCAGCCTTCCTGTAGGCCTCCTTCAGATACTGGAAGGCTACTCTAAGGTATATATAGTTATCTCCAGCTTATCTTTGGCCTCAGGATGCACCAGGGGAGGTTTAGGTTGGGTATTAAGAATAATTTCTTTTCTGAAAGAGTGCTCAGGCACTGGAATAGGCTGCCCATGGAGCTGGTGGAGTCACCATGCCTTGAGGTTTTAAAAACACAAGCAAGTGAGGGCTGGAGCACCTCTCCTATGGGGAGAGACTGAGGCAGTTGGGGCTGTGCAGTCTGGAGAGGAGAAAGCTCCCAGGTGACCTTAGTGTGGCCTTTCAGTATCTTAAGGGGGCTACAAGAAAGCTGGGGAGGGACNCACCCAGCCCTACCCAATCAACCAGACCATGGCACTAAGTGCCCCAGCCAGGCTTTGCTTCCGCACCTCCAGGGATGGGCACTCCACCACCTCCCTGGGCAGCCCATTCCAATGCCAATCACTCTCTCTGCCAACAACTTCCTCCTAACATCCAGCCTAGACCTCCCCTGACACAACTTGAGGCTGTGTCCCCTCCTTCTGTTGCTGGTTGCCTGGGAGATGAGCCCAACCCCACCTGGCTACAACTCCCTTCAGGTAGAGAGCAATGAGGTCTGCCCTGAGCCTCCTCCTCACCAGGCTTACTTTGGGTTAACTCAACCATTAGCCTAACCCCAGGAATCAGGAGTAAAGGATGGAAAAGCCTTCCCTGGATTCCCTTCTCTGAGTGAGGAGATCTGATGCACCCCTCAAGCATCACACTGCTGCCTCAGTGAAGCTGGTCCCTGTGCTTTCCATAAACTCCTTTGTAGCACTCAGCCACTGCAAACCTCATTAGGTCTATCTGCTGACAGCTTAAACTCAAGCTTGCCTGTCCAGCCAAAGATCTGGGTGGCTTCTGAGGAGCATCACTGTGATGGAGGACCATGAAAACCCCCTTAGTGTATTTGTCATGCTCATCCCTCCTGTCCAGACTAAGCTGGCAGGTTGAATACAATCAATGGATGAAGTTTTACAGAAGTGATGGAGGAGGGGTAGGGGTTTTGGGGGGGGCTAATCCCCATTGATTTGTTATGAAACAGGAAGCATCAGAAGAGCTTCCGTGGAGAAGTGGATTATTTCCTCAAATCTCTCCTGCTCTTCAGTTTAATCTTTTCCTGAAGAAAATAAATTAAAAAAAAAAAAAAGAATAAAATAAGTCAAGGGTTTTTTTGTTTTTTGGTTTTTTTGGTTTTCTGTTCTGAAGGACTGAAAGATTTCAACTCATAAAGCTTTGCAACAGTTTCTTTCTTCACCTTTGGTTTTTTTTGAGGTGAAGGTGGGGACTCAGCATGGCATGGCTGGGCAGGAAGAGAAGAAAAGGGATTTAGCCCTGCCCAGCACTTGGCTTGGGCAGGTTCAGTGAAGGTTTCATGAGGACAGAGCAGAACAAGCTGGAGAGAGAGAACTGGGAGCAAGCTCCTCAAGATGCAGTACCTTGGTTTCTCCTTACTGCTGAGGTTGCACCTGGAACCCTGGGATCAGTTTTGCAGCCCTCACTCTGAGAAAGACATTTAGGGGCTGGAGCAAGTACAGAGAAGGGCAACAAAGCTGGTGAAGGTTGTGGAGAAAAGGGCTGGTGAGGAGCAGCTGAGAGACCTGGTGTTATTCAGCCAAAAGAAAAGGAGGCCAAGGGGAGACCACCTGGCTCTCTACAGCTCCCTGACAGGAGGTTGGAGACAGGAGGAGGTTGGTGTCTTCTGTCAAGGAACAAATGACAAGAGTCAAATGAGAAGAAATGGCCTCATGTTGCACCAGAGGAGGTTTAGGTTGGACAACGGAAGAAACTTCTGCAAGATATCCAGTGCTGGGCCCTCCAGTTC
>WBNM01029894.1:0-10299 GCA_013399055.1 Ramphastos sulfuratus
CATCTTTGTGGCCTCCTATGGAATGTCCTTCTTGTGCTGATGAAGGGTCTGGAGAACAGGGCTGGGAGGAGCAGCTGAGAGAGCTGGGGATGTTTAATCTGGAGAAGAGGAAGCTGAGGGACGACCTTCAGGCCCTCTACAACTCCCTGAAAGCAATCTGGAACCAGGTGAGGGTTGGGGTCTCCTCCCTAGGAACGAGTGATAGAACACAAGGAAAATGGCCTCAAGGTGCACCGGGGAGGTTTAGGATGGAGATTAAAGGAAACTGCTCCACTGCACGAGTTCTCAACCACTGGCACAGGCTGCCCAGGGAGGTGGTTGAATCTCCATCTCTGGAGGTGCTTCAAAGAGAGATGTGGTGCTGAGGGCCATGGTTTAGCAGCAGCTTTGGTGGAGTCAGGAAATTGTTGGACTCAATGATCTTCAAGGTCTTCTCCAAGTGAAAAAATTCTGACTCTGATTTCCATACCCCTCACACATTCATGTAACATTAGAGAAAGAAACCAAACCAAAACAAAGAAGGCTTTAATAGAAAAAGGCCATCTTCAGCTTTTGAGAGGTTTTGCTTTTTAGGGATGTGTTTACAGCTCTTTGTTGTACTTTTAGCATCTAATCTTGCTGGGGCTGATTATTAGGTCTTTCTGATCCATTGTTTTCATGACCTATGAGAAAGATTTGGAAGGACTGTTTAGAAGAGCCTTTAGCCATAGGATGAGTGACAATGGTTTGAAATTGGAGCAGGGGAAATTTAGGTTGGACATCAGGAGGAAGATCTTCACAGAGTGGGTGACGAAATACTGGACCAAGTTGCTCAGAGAGGTAATGGAGTCCCCACCCCTGAAGATACTGATGGGGCACTGAGCAACCTGAGCAACCTGTGTCCCTGCTGACTGCAGAGGGGTTGGAAAAGGTGACCTTTGAGGGTCCCTTCCATCTGGCTGCATTCTACTATTCATTTTTCCTGGTGTTTCTACTACTAATTTTGTAGTAACAATTAATTTTACCCCTCCAAAAAACCTTGTTTCCTCTAGTTATAAAACAAGCTTAAAAAACAAGCAAACAACAAACAAACCCCTCCAAAAAACCCACAACCAAACCAAATCAACCAACCAACGAAACATAAACCAAAACCAAACTAACCACCCAACCAAACATAAACCGAAACCAAACCAACCAACTAACCATAAACCAAAACCAAACTAACCACCCAACCAAACATAAACCGAAACCAAACCAACCAACTAACCATAAACCAAAACCAAACTAACCACCCAACCAAACATAAACCGAAACCAAACCAACCAACTAACCATAAACCAAAACCAAACTAACCACCCAACCAAACATAAACCGAAACCAAACCAACCAACTAACCATAAACCAAAACCAAACTAACCACCCAACCAAACATAAACCGAAACCAAACCAACCAACTAACCATAAACCAAAACCAAACTAACCACCCAACCAAACATAAACCGAAACCAAACCAACCAACTAACCATAAACCAAAACCAAACTAACCACCCAACCAAACATAAACCGAAACCAAACCAACCAACTAACCATAAACCAAAACCAAACTAACCACCCAACCAAACATAAACCAAAACCAAACCAACCAATCAAACCCCAAAACCAATTTAAAACCTAAATCTATTTGCAATTCTTTGAATTTCACCCTTTGAAAGTCACCTGGAACCACTGTACTTTGGTGGTGAGCAACTAATGTCTGTACACAGACAGCTGGATTCAGAAACTTGGTTGGCTCCTTTCCTAGTGCATTTCCTTGTCAATGTTTTTCCTTCCCTGTTTTCAAACTGGAGCTGAGAGACTATAAATCTGACCTTCTATATTCTAAACATGGAGAGTAAGAAGATTGGTAAGCAGTGTTCAACACATTAATTCGAGGATAATCATGTGAGGGAGGAATATGTAAATACAGCAATGATTTACCAAAGCGAGTGGTGTGTGCTGTAATTCAGTTTGTCACATGGTGCTAGAGTCAAGAAAATGAGGGAGCCATCAGTTAGGCATTTAGGGCTAAATTCTGCTTTTGGTTTAAGCAGCTGGATTTAAGTGACTTATTTATACAAGGGCATTATTAGACACTTTGAGTGGCTTAGTGCGTTGAAAGCCAAAGGGAATAAAACACCATATGAAATTTGATCATCATCCAGGCAGTAGATTTTTCTTTTTTATTTTTTCCTTTTTCCTACAAAAAAAAATATGGAAATAGTTAAAAGGCTTAGCATATCATGCAATATCTTGTGAAGCAGACTCTGGACTGAAGTGTCAGACTGGAAGAAATGGAGAAATAAAGACCCACGGAATCAAGAAGCTCAGGCCTCGCTGATGCCTCAATTATTTAAAATTATCATCTAATGAGGAGTAATTTTAATCTTAACTTGTGTATGTGGACACATTGATGTTAGTTATTGTAGACAATTAATTTGGATGTCTGGGCTATGAGCCTTATCTCCTAAAGGTCCGTCCAAAGCCAAAGGAGAGAGCCATCTCCAGACGAGTCATATATTCATAGAATGGTTTGGATTGGAAAGACCCTTAAAGCTCAGCCAGTTCCAACCCCCTGCCATAGGCAGGGACACCTCCCACCAGCACAGGTTGCTCAAGGCCTCATACAGCCTGGCCTTGATCACCTCCAGGGAGGGGACGTCCACAGCCTCCCTGGGCAACCTGTGCCAGTGTCTCCCCGCCCTCTCTCTAAACAATTTCTTCCTCATCTCCAGTCTAAATCTGCCTTCCTCCATGCTCAATCCATTCCCTCTCATCCTATCACTCCCAGACTCTGGTTGGGTTTGATCCCTTGGCCATTCTGTAGGTGCTGTGTGAGTGCACTCAGGATGATCTGTTCTGTTATCTTGCCTGGCACTGAGGTCAAGCTGACAGATCTGTAATTTGCTGGGTCACCCTTTGGGCCTTTCTTGTGGGTGGGCACCACATTGGCAGCTTCCAGTCTTCAGGGACCTCTCCAGTGATCCAGGACTGTTGATAAATGGCGGACAGCAGCTTGGCAAGCTCATCTGCCAGCTCTCTCGGCACCCTAGGATGGAATCCCATCTGGTCCCATAGACTTGTGAGGATCCAAGAGGCTCAACAGGTCCCTAACTGCTTCCTCCTGGATTACAGGGGGGGCTGTTCTGCTCCCTGACACCACTTACCAGCCCAGGAGGCAGCTGTCCTGAAGACAACCTGTCTTATTATTGAAAATTGAGGCAAAGAAGATGTTAAGCACCTCTGCCTTTTCCTCATCTCTAGTTACTACATTCCCCTCCTTGTCCAATAAAGAGTGCATGAGACTCTTCCATTGACTGTACAGAAACCTTACAGATGCCTGAAACAGGTGAAGTAGTTGCACCTGGAGAAGCATCATTATTATTGTTACAGATTCATCAAGGGTGGAACTGATCAGAGATGAGCATATAAGCTCTTAGACAGAGAGCACAGCTGATGGTCAAAACATGATGATCCTGAAAATAATTGTGTACTCTTGGCTTTGCAGTGAGGGTGGTGGGACACTGAAACAGGTTGTTTCCCTTCTCTGGATGTGCTCCAGCACCTAAATATCCTTCTTGGAGTGAGGGGTCCAACACTGAACTGAGCATTGAGGCATCACCAGTAGCCAGTACAGAGGCACAATCACTTCCCAGTTCCTCTTGGCTGCATTATTGCTGGTCCAGGCAAGGATGCTGGTGGCCTTCTTGGCTACTTTAGCACACAGCTGGCTCATCTTTATCCAGCTGTCTACCAACTGCCCCAAGTTCTTTTGCTCATCTTCATTCAGCTGTCAACCAACACCCCCAGGTCCTTTTCTGCTGGGCAGATNCACTGAACTGAGCATTGAGGCATCACCAGTAGCCAGTACAGAGGCACAATCACTTCCCAGTTCCTCTTGGCTACATTATTGCTGGTCCAGGCAAGGATGCTGGTGGCCTTCTTGGCTACTTTAGCACACAGCTGGCTCATCTTTATCCAGCTGTCTACCAACTGCCCCAAGTTCTTTTGCTCATCTTCATTCAGCTGTCAACCAACACCCCCAGGTCCTTTTCTGCTGGGCAGATTCTAGCCACTGTGCCCCAAGCCCAGAGCATTCATGGGGTTGTTGTAATCTAAGTGCAGGGCTTGGGACTTGACTTTGTTAAACTTAATACAACTTTGCTCAGCACATTGATCTGGCCTTCCCATACAGTTGAACATGTCCCAGGAAAGGAACTTGAGCCTTTGTTATGCTACATCTATAGTGCTTGCTGAGCCTGTTCGTCTACAGTTGAGAAAAAATGGTCAAAAGTCTGCATGTCTTTACAGGATGAAGCCTTGAGTGACCTGGTCTAGTAGGTAGTGTCCCTATCCATGGCAAGGGGTTGGGAGGTAGATGATTTTTTTTAGGTCACTTCCAACCCAAGCCATTCTATGATTTTACACCTGTGAGAGAATCACTACTTTTAATTTTCTGGTAGCTAGGGGAACAGAAGTATATGGATGTATAACTGTCTCAGTAGTAACTTCCATTTCTCTTTCTCATGATTGCTGACCTGATACTTTTAACTCCAGAGTACCAGGCTTGATCCTTCTAGGTGGCCAAAAGAGTCTTGGGCTTGTGGGCTCCATCTCATAAAATCCAACAACTTATTTCCCCATGGAAGTGATTTCCATAGCTGAAATTTTAGTGGTCTATTATTTGTGCCCCCATAGGTACAGCTCACTAAAGAATCACTCAGGAAAACACAAATAAATTAACATAAGGACTCAGGAAATATTTGTGCCATAACTTGACATTACAAAACATATTTATGAGGAGGTTTACTATTTACAGGATAGGTCTCCTGCTGACTTTTAAACAGTCCTACTTGGTGGCAACTCTAAGAATTTGGAAGTGCATAATCTGAGACTGAAGTTGATAGAGCAGTGTGTGGGAGCTACTGTTTGTTTGTGTGGTTAAGTGGAGGACGATGCTTCTGTGAGCTCTGAAAGGTCAGAACTTGATTTAATAAACTTATCTTCCCAGAAAACAAGCTTTCTTCTGGAATGTGTAACATTGTTAGAGAAGAGCATGTCTAGAGACATTGCTAATGAGCTCAGGAGACCTTTGGCTGTACCCATGGCTGTCGTTAATAGTCATACCTGAGCTGAATAAGCCAGTATCCTTACAACATTATTGCCTGATCTGTAAGCTTTAGATCACCTCTGCCTTCTGCAGTACCACTTCTGAAGGTACAAGCCACACATTCCACATACCTTTATGCTCCACTCAAGCACATCCTTTTAATCTTGGTCTGATAGTGCCCTTGTTGGTTGGCACTAATAATACTGTTCCATTCCCCTTCCATTTCTAGTTTGCCATTCAACAGTACTGTAGTGTTACTAGTATCAATGTTCTTTAGCCACTTCATTTCATTTCTACTTCTGCCTCATAGCTACTTTTCAACCTATGACAGCACAAAACAAGTGTGGTCCCTCTCTTGCTCTTAGGTCAGGATGCCTTTGCTGCAAGGTGATTGTAATCCATTGAGATATATCATCCCCAAATCACAGGATATATTTGGTTGGATGCGCCCTCCAAGATCATCCAGTCCAACCTTCAACCTAGCATTGCAGGGTCATAGAATCATAGAATCAACCAGGTTGGAAGAGACCTCCAACCTATCACCCAGCCCTATCCAATCAACTAGACCATGGCACTAAGTGCNGATTTGCAGATGATAGAACTGTGCGAGGAAGTGCTGTGCACTTGAAACAATTCTGTTAGAGGTGAAAAAAAAACAACCCTCAGCTCAACCTACCATGCCCTGTTAGTTTTATCTATTTTATGAAGCCAGTATTATCCCACATCCTTGGTGTGGGACAGGGAGAAGGAAGGGAGTTTGAGAAGCAGCAACATTTATCCATTTCTCCACAGTGTAAGGTACCTGTGGCTTCCAAGATCCCTGTACTCTTGCACTGGAGGATACTCTTGCTCATGGCTGAATAGGTAGGTATTTTCCTGGGACAACTCCTGGGACAATAGAGGGCAGCCGAGAGTGGTTTTGAACATCACATTGAAGATTAAGAGTGTGCCAAAAGCAGGTATGTCTGGATTTGAGCAGGGTGAGGGCCAGAGTTCTAGCTGCCAGAACCACACAGTGCTGAGAACCTTCAAAGGACTGCAGTCAACAATTTTTTGCATACTGTCGCTTAAACTTTAACTGCCTTTTAGGCTGGTTGGGACATGAGTTCTCTTGCCAGCAAGCTGTGTTTGCAGAGACACAGATGAATTCATTAATTTAGATAAAATACCACACAAGGGACTTGAGTAAAATGTAACAGTTGAGGTGTGCTGACAGCTACCACATCACTTCAGCAGAGATAGAATCAGAGAAGCATAGAATCAGTAAATCATTGCAGTTAGAAGTTAGTCCAACCTTCAACTAAGAACACCACAGCCATTAAAGTTCCATGGGCACATGTTTCTTGAGTGCTTGCAAGTGTTGTGACTCCACCACCTCCCTGGGCAGCCTGTTCCAACCCCTAACCCCTCTTGCAGCAAAGAGATTTTTCCTCATCTCCAACCTAACCCTTCCCTGGCACAATTTCAAGCCATTTCCTCTACTTCCATCACCTGAGACTAGGGAGAATAAATACTCAGGGGATAGTAGGGAGATAGTCATGTTACTGTCCCGGATGTCCTGTGGCCTCACTGATTCAATTATCATTTCTGCATGTTGTTAACATGAGGAATTGAAGCCAGAGAAGGAAATAATTATTTTTAGAGCTTATAAGGGAGCTTTGCTTGAATGAGTTTTGCTTGGGTAAATACCTTGACCAAATTTCAAAGGCTAGCTTCAAACGCTGGTCTGTGCTAGAGCTTAAAAGCATCCCCAGGTATCTCCTGTGCTTGGAGTTGGTAATAGTCATTACATACTGCCTGCTCCCCTAGAATAATAAAGTGCAAAGTTTGAATAAGTACAACCTAAATATCACTAAGGAAATAATATTTCATCAAGGGTAGCTCTTATTCTATGTGTTCCTTTGCTGAATGGAAGAGAGAACCAGGGATCAGATGCTAACAACAGGCAGTTTCACAGGACTTAAAAGAGCTGGAAGAATCCTAGCAACCTAGAACGGCACAGGTTGGAAGAGACCTCAGAGAGTTTCTACTCCCACCTCCTTGCCATGGGCAGGGACATCTCTCAACTAGATTTGATTGCCCAAGGCCTTATCCAATCCGGCCATGAACATCCCCAGAGAGCTTCTACTCCCACCTCCTTGCCATGGGCAGGGACATCTCTCAACTAGATTTTATTGCCCAAGGCCTTATCCAACCTGGTCATGAACATCCCCAGAGAGGAGGCATTCAAAGCCTTGCTGGGCAGCCTGTTCCATAGTGATGCTCTTGGTGTAAATTATGATTTGACTACAACTGTGGATTCAACAGAAATGGGGGCGGAACAATAATTTGCTCAGGAATATGCTGGCAAAATATAAACAAGATGATGAGAGTAGAATTCAAAGAAGATTCTTTGGGTTGATAGGCTAACTACTGTAAAGTATTACTAGCTATGAGGAATTCCTTAGCACAAAATGACAAGAACAAAAGAAAAAAAAAAAAAAGTGTTGCTCAAGTGATGTATTGGGAAGAAGTCACACCTCCAAATCAGACTGGGAAAATAAGAGAGAATGGTAAGTAAACTGGTTTTAACTGGCAAGTGAAACATGAGTCTGTCTATTACTGCTAGCATACAAAAGTTCAGACATAAAACATGGAGTGATGTCTTCCATGTTCTAAAAACATTTGATTTGGGGTTTGGAAACAGGAAAAAAGGACAGATGGGTGATGCTTGGTAGCTTATAATCAAACAATGTCATTTCCTTTCAGAATGCTAACATCAGGGAGCTGGAGCAAATATTCCCAAGCTTGGGTTCATGACTTTTCCCTGTAGGAAATCCTAAGGACTTGCACAAGGCACCAGATCTATCCATTTTACCTTGGTAGTAAATCTTTTGTAGTTTGCCAAATAGGACCACAGAATCATATAATTGTTTTGGTTGTCAAAGACTTCTAAGATCACTGAGTCCAGCTCTTAACCATGGCTATCAAACCTTGTCCTCAAGTGCCATGTCCACACATTTTCTGAACACCTCTGGGAATGGGGACTCCACCACTCCTCTTGGCAGCCTGTTTCGGTGCCTGATCACACTTCCTAATCTCCAACATAACCTTCCCCTGGCACAGTTGCAGGCCTTTTCCTGTCATTCTAGCCCCTCAAACTAGGGAGAAGAGCCCAACCCCCACCTCACTGCAACGTCCTTTCAGGGAGCTGTAGAGATTAATGAGGTCTCCTCTTAGCCTCCTCTTCTCCAGACTAAACAACCTCAGTTCTCTCAGTGCTCCTCACTAGATCTATTATCCAGACCCTTCACCAGCTTTGTTGTCCTTCTCATTCCAGCCCCTCAATATCCTTCTTGGAGTGAGGAGCCCAAACCTGAACCCAGGACTCAAGGTATGGCCTCACCAGTGCCAAGTATAGAGCACGATCACCTCCCAGCTACTGTTGGTCACACCACTGCTAATCCAGGCCAGGATGCTGCTGGCTGGCTTGACCATCTGGGCATACAATGGCTCCTATTGATCCAGCTGTCAACCAGCACCCCCAGATCTTTTCTACCAGGCAACCTTCCACCTACTCTGACCCAAGCCTGGAGTGGTGCATGGGATAAAGTCACTTGCATAGGCCTACCTTGAGCTGGTTTAAGTCATCAACCATCAAACCACTTGACTTGTATCATGGCTCCATGCAGCCAAAAGAAAAGACTAAAGGACCCAAATAGACATATTTAGAGGAGCACTTGATCTGCAAAATTAGTCAAGTTGGACTAAAAGAACTGTGTGGATCCTGATTAAAATCTATTGCACTCCAGCTATGATGTTCCTAGTAAAAGCCTTTTCTGTCAGTATGGCTATGTGGCCATGCAGAACAAACTCAGGATTCACCCCTAAGAGATGGAAAGGCTGAGGGTGAAGCTACACAATGGACAGCAAACATGGATTAGTTCCAGGGAGGGTGGTGAGACACTGGCACAGGTTGCCCGGGGAGGTTGTGGATGCTCCCTCCCTGGAGGGGTTGAAGGCCAAGTTGCATGAGGCCTTGAGTGACCTGTACTAGTGGGAGGTGTCCCTGCCTATGGCAGGGGGTTGGAACTAGATGATCCTTGAGGTCCCTTCCAACCTTACCATTCTATGATTCTATAGAAGAAGATATATTTATCTCTCTCCTTATATATATACAGATAGATTGGGGGTTGGACTAGATGGCCTTTAAATGTCCTGTTCAACACAAATTATTCAGTGCTCTTGGGGCATCGATGGTTAACTTCATGTGGTAAACAAACCACATCTCCAGCGAGGGCACGAAGTAGGTTAAACAGGGGATTTAAACAAGAATCAGCAGTTCTCTAAGTAAAAAGTGGTGACACAGATCAGTTTTTAAGTGGCCTGGACAGTGAGGTCAAAGGGTATTTGTGAGAGCTGAATGTTTTGGATCTTGTTCAGAGTCCTTGAGGATCAGATCAGACTTCCAATACACTCTGTGGTCTTACGGTCTCACAAACGGCTTAATTTACTCCTGCTACAGTGCATATGAGATTTCTGCTGAGAAAAACCACAGTCAATAAAAAGACACAGATATCAAACCCAAAGTGCTTTCTTTAGGAAAAATGCAAATATGTGGCTCTGGCAATTTAATGGAACTAAGGAATACCAAGTTTCATCACCTGAGTTTATTCAAAGCTGTCATTCAGCTTTTGACTAAAAAGATGCACAAATCCCAAAACCTGAAAAAAAATAATGGGGAATGTGTCTGTTACAGGACTTAGGTGATGGAAGCCATTCAGAGATTAAGTTTATTTGATGAATGTTGTCTTCATACTACTGAGAAAAAAAACTGAAGGCACTCTAGTGAGGAGCATTTTTTCCCTTCTTCACAAATGTGAAGATAATGGCAGACTAAGAATATCTAGTCTAGGATTTCGTCTCATCTTGTGCTAGACCTCAGCATCTCAGCTGGTCACCCCTCTCTAGTCAGGGAAGGGAAACATCAAGTTTTAGTGAGCAACTTGTCTCATGTAATTTAGACAATTACTGCAAGGGTGAAATGGATAGCAACAAGGAAGTTGCTCACTTGATTTACAGGAGAAACCAGGCAGAGAATTGTAGAATCACAGAACCAGAGAATCACAGAATCATAGAATCATAAAATCAGAGAATCACAGAACCAGGGAATCACAGAATCATAGAACCACAGA
>WBNM01029896.1:0-28326 GCA_013399055.1 Ramphastos sulfuratus
TGTGCTGACTACTGATAATGTAAATGTCTAATCATATCACAAAAAGGAAGCAGAAGAGCTATGTTTATATTCAGTGAGTCTGGAGATTAAATATTGCAGATATACACATATACTTTATTTCCAACTTTTATGCCTTAAATATTTGGATAAAAGAAAACTAGAGAGGAAGAACACTGTAGTTGGCATGGTTGAAAGCTTTGAGATTGGCTGTTGGGACCGAAAAATCAATGTAATATTTATTACTAGTATGATAAAAAGGAGTGAGATGTAGATTATTATTTTTTTTTTAAGTGACATTGTAGCATCCCCTTAGTCGTTTAATAACAGAAATACCATGGATTTTTGCAATTGTTGTTTCCTTCCAAAAGGCATAAGGATCTGTACTGCTGTTAAAGTCTGCTGCAAAATTTCATGAAGTGCTGGGGGCAGAGTTTACTGAAAAATGTGCAACTTACTACTATCTACCAATTTAGAAAATGAGTAACAGAGGTGAAGAGTAGGCCTTCAGATATTATGGTAGCTGCTTATAATCAAAGGCTGGGTCCTAACACAAAAATATAAAATAGTTTAGTAAGGGCCATGAAGTGATTTCTATAGAGATATAAGTATGTTTAAAAAAAAAAAACCAAAACACAAGAACAACAAATAACTTGTCTTTCAAGAAGATATGGGCTCTCCCTCGTCCTGCACTGGGAGGGTAACAGGAAAGAGGGACACAGTGCAGAGTTTTATTTAGTTATCAGTATAAACAGCCCAACAACAGGTGGTGTAATAGAAATAGATGCTATAAGATAGTCTGAAAAGACGAATATAGATAGCAAGTAAATTTTACATCCCTTCAGGTGCAGAGCACCCTACACTTGTACATCAGATGAACTCCAGGTGGATTTTTTCAAGGCACACTATGAAGATCCTATCCATGGAGAATTTCCTTCTCCCTCCCATAGTGTGGTGGTTTTTATTTTGTGTAGCAAACAAACTCATGTATCATCTGTCAGATTGCAGTGTTATCTCTGGCATAACACCCACCAGTGTGTGGTGCAGGCTGTTATGGGCATATGACCTTGCAGCAGCTACCCACACTGACACACAAGCTTCTCAAGCCTTAAGAGAAAAGCTGGTGCTGCATACATGGCCTGCTCAAGGTCAGCTCATTGAATACATCTTCTGCAAGGGTCCCAGTACATCTGATATTATTTAATAATTTCATGTTATCTGGATATCCTTTTTTTTTTTTGGTTTTCTGTCAGAAGATTTTGCTGAGACCTATACATAATAATGTATTTTTGCATCTTTAAGTTTATATATATCCAAGAATTGAGTGTATAGTGTGGACAAAGATATTAATTTTTGTTTAAAACAGGAAGGTAAACAATATGTTCTTAGCATACTTTCTATCTACAAATGTTTTACTTGTACTAACATTGCAAAGAATGGGCATCTTTTTTGAATAAAAATTATAGGACTGATTAAAAAAAAATAAGTGAAGTTTCTTGAGCTGTATTAGGTGAGGTGATGGTTTGTTTCTACAATTTTATATTGCAGTCTTAAGTAATGTCTTATTGTCCTTCCAACTGATTTGTTAAGTAACTGTGAGGCTTTTAAAACACTCCTTTTAATCCTCTTTTATTATTTTTTTGACCAGAAGTCAATACCGTATTTATTGTTTTTCATTAGCACAAATTAATGTGTTCTGTTCTTAGCATCTTAAATCAGTTCATTTGATGCTGTGTAGTTCCACACAGTTGAATAACTGTAATTACTTTTTATTCATTGCTATGTCACCCCTAGAAAAAAAAGGCTGATAAAAAGTAGAACTTTATGACTAAATTTACAGGACCTCAAGTGTCATATATGATATGATTATTTCCTTACAATGTGAAGAGAAAAGTAATTTAGAACAAAGTCATTCAGGTTGCCCTGGGGAAATTAATTTGCTTTATTACAGAAAAAAAAAAAGACTATGTAAGATGACATAGACAAACACAGGACTGTCATCTGAATACAGAGCCACAGTCTGGGCATGCAGGGGTGTTGCAAAACCTACTTGGAGCTGAATCTAGTGGTAAACATGAAGATCAAAAGATGTGCTTCTGTAGGGGTAATAACATCTAAAACAAGGTGAGGGAAAATATGAGCTTGTTGCTGAGTAGGACAGAGAACTTGATGACAAAGACACGGAAGGGGCCAAGTTACACTAAGGGTCTTCTTCACTTCAGTCTTCACTGGCAAAACTGGTCCCAGAAATGCACAACCATTTAGGAAGTCTGGGAAGAAATTTTGGCAAGGTCAGTAAGATCAAATTAGAGACCATTTAACCAAACTGGACATTCAAAGTTCCAAGGCCTGTGTAGGATGCATCCAAAAATACAAGGCAAGTTGGCCCATGGCATTGTGTGGCCACACTTGATAATATCATCTTTGAAGGATCATAGTAGTCAAGGGAGGTTTCTGCAAGCTGGAAGAAAGCCAGCGTCTCTCGTCTAGAATAAGGAGACTCCAAGATAAAATAGGCCCATCAGCATCACCTTGATCCCAAATCTTTCACAAAAACATGAAGGTGAAGACGGTGTTTAGGAGCAGTCAGCAGAGATTTATGAAGAGAAAACAATATCCAGTCAACCTGACAGCCTTCTGCAATCAGGTGACTGACAGGATGGATGAGAGGAGGAATGCATGTTGTTTACTGTGTCCTTAGAAATGCTTTAGACACTGTCTCCCATAACACTTTCAAACTGAAGTATAGGCTATGGTACAGACATTGGGGTGAATTGATAACTGACTGAATGGCCAGGCCCAGGAGTTGTGATCACTGTCATCCATTCCATCCAGAGGATGATCACCTGTAGCATACTCCAGTTTACCCCAATTTATTCCTTGACGTGCTAAGCTCTAAATATTTTAAATTTGCAAATTTTATTTGCTTTCTCTTTATTCTCCCCAGGCAGAAAGACCAAAACTAGGAAAATTAGTTTTCATTGATCTCAAAGGTCTGAAATACAATTGTAAACAAGATGGTCAAATGCAGCATATGTTTTCATGGTAAAAAAAAAACTTAAGTGCTTATTTGGTTACCATTCCATCTTTTAGTTCTCATCTCAGACTTCCGAAAATCATGGCACACTTTATACTGTGACAGCTTTGGTAGCATGACCATGTTACTGCAATACAGAAAATTATTTTGTGTTCATTTTGCTTTTCCATGTTTCGCTCATAACTATTTCCTGAGATGAATCTTTTCAAAGTCCAGTGTTTAAAGAAAACTACAAAAATTGCATCTCCTGTAATTAACACACATAATTTATGTGTATGCAAACTCCATATGCTTTATGTAATGGATTATGAAATGCAGTATTGATAAAGGCTAATGTAGTTATCTTGGTGGGAGGGATGTGTGTATAATGGGGGTGATGGGGTTTACCCTCATGGTAGTAACTATGATGGCTATTCACAGTTTTATCACATGACATGAAGAACTTTATTTAATCTTATTGTCAATTCACTGTTTGCATTGAGTTACCTGTAAAAGTATTTTAGTGAATCACAGGTTAAACCAACACAATTATTTCAGAACCGATATATCATTTCATGTTTTTTTTTCCTTGTTCATTTATGTTTTCTGTTCTTTCTTTCTCTTACATGCTGCAGTTGCAAACATATTGTGGCGAGAGCAAGGTATTAATACAGATGGCCTTTTTCATATTTTCTGTATTACAGTAAAATGCTCATTTATTGCTCCCTGTGTTTGTTTTGAGATTTTTTTGTTCATATTTTACAATTACAGTAATTACTCTCCCCCTTGCAATATTCGAGGGAATTTAAAATAAAAAAATCAGTGAAAAATAATCCTTCAAATGTTCACACTTTTGTGAACTTCTTTTCCTTCTCAGAAGAGAGAAGGAAATAAACCGTTCAAGAGGTTCAGACAATTACTCGAAGGGATAGCATAAGAAGCTCAGATTTAAAATGTAGACCTTTAACTTTCATTTGTTTGTTGATGTGATAAAGCTTCCAATTGATCAGCCTATATGTTGTTGGGATTAATCTTCTTACATGAATCATTCTTATTGAACAAAAAATAATAATCATAAACAGTTGAATTAAAATTGAGGTACCTGCAATTGCTTGATCAGACCAAGCATTTTCTTCTTATCCTCAGGAGGGGTTTGTAAATAAATGTTGAGAGGGGAAATGCAGGTTTGTGGTAGGGGAAGTATATTTTACTGACAAATATAGATACTAATTTTCATATATATGAGATAATCTCATGTAGCATATTGCAGAAGAATATAATCAAAGTGTTGTCATGTGCTCTAATTTCATTGCTCTAAGTAGCTTGTTCTTAAAGTTGAAATTTAGAAATTAATGTATTTCAGGAATAGGACATTGTTTCAATTTCCATAGGGAGACTGATAATGTTCTAAATTGATTGGGTTTTGCTATGAATTCATGCTGCAAATGGTATTTCTGCATGTTTCTTAAAGATTTATTGTGAACTGATTTAAAGATGGGGAAAAAATGGTATTTCATATGCCTAATCCACAACAGCCTTTGGTATTTCCTAGTGTATTTATATACATGAACTACTTTTATTTTGTTATATTTCTGTTTTACCAGTTGCTCAGCTGGTATAAACAATCAGTTCTTTTGCCACTTTCCGTGGTTAGAAAGCACTTAGGAAAACTTAAGTTCTCTCACAGTAAAGACAAATTTAAAATAGTAGATTACCAGAGTGCTTATTGTAAAGGCATTCAAATTTCTCTATCATGGTTATTAAACTAAAATAAAATAATGTATAGTAGTGTTTGAGAATGTAGTGACAATATCATCTTCTAGAGCAGATTTTCTTAATTTCTCCTGCACTTCTCACTGGCCTTGTGATTCCAACAGATGTTATTACAGGTCATAATGTCAGAATTCCTTTACAGGACAGCAATCCCCTGAAGACACTGATAAGCATCACAGCTAACTTCTCTAGGCCATGCATATTCTGCTGTTTCCTGTTATCTAAATATGAACAGATAGGAAGGGAGGAGGGGAGGCATGGATGATTAGCAGGACAATTAAGATCATTAAACCAGATAGGCTTTAGTGTCTGCAATGCATATTTGTATATGGAGTACACAAAAGCCTTATCACAATTGGTTGCTTGTGTAAGTGTAAAAAGACTATGTGTCAGAAGATCTGAAAGGATTTTGAAAGTACATTCATTTGTATTACAATAATAATTTTATAGCAAAAAAAAATTGCCACCTTTTTTTTTTTTTAATCAGTGTTAGCCAGTTAGATTCAGTACTGTTGTTGCTTCTGACATTGTATTGTGAGTGTGCTGGATTGGCTGTGGTTTGATAGGAAGGCTGCAAAATTAGGTCAGATGTCTCTAGAGGAATAGCTCATGAAGTTGTGAGGAAGTGACTTGCCTAAGTGATTAGATTTTTGTGTAGAATAGATATTTGTACAAGTATTTGTAGTCACATTCAGAGGAAAAGTTTAGGGGGCAATTATTTCATTGGATCCACAGTCAGAACTTCATTATATAAACTCACTTCCCTAACTTGGTATTGAAATGGAGGAAGGACATTTCTTACAGTGTCTCCTTCAGTGTTTTTGAAGAATGTTACTATCCAGAAACTGCAAATCAAGCCTTCAAACTTTGGGCTGGGTTAATGTAAGTGAATATTATCTGTACATTAGAAAGCCTGCCTTGCAGTACTGACAGCTGAGGAGGATGTTTTAGGAGTCTGCTTATCAAATGCCTGTATCACCTGGGGCTACCAGCTGATTTACTTCTTCATGTTCTGGTATTAGTTATCCTGCTAATAACTATAATATACTTTAGTCAATGAGACCAGGGAGAAGAGAAAGCCTTCTTTTGTCCCCAGCCAGCTCCATATGTTTGTTTATCACCAAGACACACTAAGCCAGTTGCTTAGCTATGGATCTCTACACTGTGTTCACTGGCAGGGGCAGCCTAACCTCAGTCAGGCTTATCTACAAATTCCAGGTGTTCTTACAGGATGAATATTTTAAAGAAAGACCTTGACATATTTTTTTACGTAGACTGTATTATTAACCTGCAAAATAATGCAAAAGTACCCTTTGGACAGAGTGGACATATTGCCCTTAGTACACCCTATGCTTAGAATAGACATGATTGGCAAGTTTTCCTTGAACCTGAGCCTGCATGTAATGCTACAACAAATAGCACAGACAAATTCCTCTCCCACTTTTGGATAACCACTTAATGGATAGATTTGATTTTAAATGAGGAAAACCTATCTTTCTTTGTAAGAAAACTCAGAAGTAGGAAATTATTGGACAGGATTTCTCAAATATAATTGAAGCTGCTTTTTGGGGGCATGACTATGCTTGTCACTTGCCTTTTAAATGACTGTGTTACCTATGTGATTCCTAACATGGACTGGAAACTTTTATGTATGTCTGTACATACATACATACATACATACATCTGTACAAAAGTGCACATTCTCCCCCCCTGCCCCTTCCCTTCTACTTATTTTGTTTGCTATTAAGATGTCTTTCCTCTCTATTAACATAGGTTTTACTTCAGAGTTTAGGATAAGCAGAATATCAGACTTACATTTTTTCCTGGGTCTTATTGCCCTGTCTTATTATAACAAATATTATGTCAAGTGGAAGCTTAGGCTATGTATCCAAGGATACATGTACACTTTCATAATCGTCGCCCTCAGTTTAGCTGTCAGAGTTGGTTATAATGCTAATTCTCTTCATAGAATTGCAATATGAACTAGTCATCCATTATAGCATCCGCTCAGCAAATCCACAGCTATGTCTTAATTGGCACATGGTAAACTAAGGAGAATGTCCTTTTCTGTGGTCATGAGAATAACCACATATACTGTGAGACTTCGTGCTACAGATCTGGTTCCCACCTTCTCCAGAAAATACTGCACCATGCCTCTCACTTCATAACATTGTGGTAGAAGGATTTAGTAGTTCTGTAAACATTTGTTGCACTTCAATCTCGGAGTGACTACCTGCCCAATGCTGGCTCTCCCACCAACTACAACAGAGAATATGTCCTTTTCTGACTGAAAGAAAAGTCATAGGATTTGCAAGAAATGCTCAGAATTTCTCTTTTGATTGCAGAAATTAACTTTTTCATCTCTCAGAAAAATAAGGATAAAAATTATGCATGGACAATTTATATTAATTTGATTTCAGTGTAGATGATTTGATAAGACGACTTTCATTACTGCAGCTGTTAAACTATATATTTGTACTCATCTGTACTCATAAAAACACTGTTTTGCCAATGGAAAAAAAATGAACAAATAAGAAAAAAAAAAGTTAATTTCTGAATAATGTCACAGTTTGTGTTCAGTTTTACAACAAAAGTTGTTGTAGAATTAGCTATATTAGCATTATACACATTAACAAATGAACCTCATACCCAAAGTGTGATGAGGTCTTTAGTTCAAGACAAGGATTTTCTTTTTTGTCATTATTTAATTTTATACATTTCAATGTGTTTTTTGTTCTTAAGGTCTGGGAATTGGGAACATGTTTTACGTTTTTTATGAAGATGGCATCAAAGTAATACAACCAGTGGAATGTGAATTTCAGAGACATATTAAACCTAGTGAAAAAATCCTCGGTTTTCAGGCAAGTTATTTTTTTTAATTTATTTGTAGTGTTTTCTCAATTATAGTTTCCCTTAAATAAGAATTTATTATTGATAGTTTAGTGTTTTCTGCTTGATAAACTCAGACATGTCTTCTCAATTGATATCTTATAATGACAGACTCAAAATTTTTTGTATTTCCTTTGATCAAATTGAAAATTCCAATCTCTTAGATTGAATATTCCCTGCATATTTCTCAAACCCTTTATTTTCTTTAGCTATCTTTCCTTTTCCCAGTCCTTTCCTTTAACAGCTCTTTACTCTTTATTTGTATTTTGTGTTCTGTTGGGTTTTTTTTCTCCCATCCCTCCACTTAAATGCATCTCTGTCAATCAGGGATTTATTCTTTCTCTAGTAAGTAAAATATCTAAAGGTATTATTTTTAGTGATTTCTTTTTCTCCACTGGATGTTTGTTTATATTAAACTGTTAGGTGTTATGAGGCAAATCCCTGTCCTGATAAACACTCTTGAAGCTCCACTGAAATTAGTAGAGATGGTTGATCTTTGACTTACAATTCATAGCAGTAGTTTCAATAGAACTTTACTGTTAACAGATTTACAGCTGATTTCACCAAATTCTGTAGTAGTTTCCATGTGTAGCATACATAAAACCAGTAGAATATTCTGCACTTCCATTTATATTTTTCCTTTACCAATCATCAAAATGCTAGATAACATGTTTCATGTTCTCACAGGAGCACTCGATTCTAGTCACTACATTAAGACTTGCTCTGTATGATCTGACACCCGTCAAGAATAGTAACTCTTTCTCATTATTTTGACTTGAATGAGTGGCCTTGAAATCTGTAGTAACCCATGAGCTGTACAATTTGGGGTTTTGCCCTAATACCTAAAGCACACTGAAATAACAGCAGAACTGTCTATATATGCCCATTCAGTTATTGTTGATGTCAAAGGCTGCTGTACTCAGCAGCAAGATTTATTTTAGTGTGAATAGTTATGCTTTGAACAGCTAATCATACCTCGATGTGTGCTGCTTAAGTTAAATTAGGTTGACACAGCCAAAAATGAACCAGAAAGTTTTTTTATCTGCCCGCTTTATTCAAAAGCTGATTATTTAAAAAGTCTATTTTTACAGTGCAGCATGGAATTTAAGTGTATATTGAAATATGGTAATAATCAGGATGGATAAATCAAACTTGTTTCCTTTTTGTAGCTTTCAAACCCAAAGTAACATAATAATTGTATACTCTGCCAAAAAAGAAAAAAAAGAAAAAAAAAAAAAAGAGAGAGAAAGAGACCAGGATAGTCAACTGCTTCATAACTTTTCTATTAAAGTAGATACAGACTTGTCCTTATTTGGCTATCTTTGGTTTGCGGGTGGGTGTGGTAAATATATAGCCAGAAATTATGTTTTCTATCTACATACATGCCACTTTGCCCATGAAATTTAGCAATATTTCTACTTATTCCTCTGAACACTGAAAAATTATTCCCCCACATATAGGGGCTAATGAATGTTTATTCTTGCAAGATAAATCAGAAATGTTTGGAAAATATGTCCTGATGTTTTTCTATTCAGAGTAACGTTACTGTTCATTCTATATTCCAAATTTGGGGAAAAAAAAAAAATCGACATTTTGAATAAACACTTTTAAGATTGCTTTCCTCCTAGACAAGGAATGAAACATGATTTGAAAATAATTCTCTGCACATATATCTAATACTATGACAACTATGACAAAAATTCTGGAACAAAGTCATTGACTATGAAGCATTGGATAACTATTTCCTCCTTTGAAGACTATCATATCTTCCTCAGGCCTCTTTTGAAAACCTGTTTTCTCTAAATAATAAAGTAACCCAGGATCAGATTTTTATCAAGTTCTACATGTGATCATTTAGTGATAAGACTTCATGTTAGTAATTCTCTTTGACTCTGCCATATGACTTTACTAATCAGACATACAGCTAGACTGCATGTTTTGAGTTGGCTTTACATAGCCTTTCCCATCTATAGTAGCTGTTACTAATAAATAATCCATCATTTAGGTCTCAACATATGCCTAAATGAAGTACTCTTAAAGCTCTCCCATTTCTTTACACTTTTCCAGATTAGCTGTTCAAGTGATAAGTAAATCCTTAGGAGACCTGTTTTATTGCCAGACATTTGCTAAAGTGTGGGAATATTTCAAAATTCCACAGTGTAGCTTAGGTACTAGAAGTGTTACAGAAAATATTTGGATATTACACATGGTACTGCAGCATTCATCCCCAGGTTTACTGTTTGCCTGTCAACAAAATAAATTACCTGTGGCTGAGCTTCTATAAAAGGTGTTTCTGCATGGCATGGCATTGCATTATGAATGAATATTGCAATAGTTACACCTGTTCGTGTTTAGGCATGCTAATTTTGCTAAAGGTAAATACAATTTCTTAATAACTATATACTTGAGAACCCTTATCTAAATATTTAATTACCTCTTATGCAAGTGACTGTTAGTACAGCAAAGCAGTGTGTGTCTAACATGGGAATCAATTAGACTTTCATTGTGTTGAAAGTAAAGCAAAAGATTTAATGTTTTACTGGATCATCATGATTCACAAGAAATTACAAGGAGCTTTCTCCTCTCCTTCTCAAAATCTCCTAAAGTACTTGAATCTTCCAAATTAGTATAAAATGAAAACAGGCTTTTATTAGGCTGATAGTGACAATTCTAGGTGAATAAGGACAGAAATAAACTTATTTCTGTATTTCTGATGCAAGTTGTTGTTTAGTTATATCAGATTGTTTAACCTGTTGTCAGATTCTTAGCCATGGTTCGAGTATAGTCTTTCAATTGTTAAATAACTCATCATTCTGAAGCATTTGGGACATTTTCCTTATTATAATGCAATGTCTATTTATCTTCTGCAAATTAGTATTATCCAAAGCTTTTAAATTCTAATTCTTATTCCAAAGTGTTCTTGTTTTCACTTCCCAGTGAATCCCAATTAGAATAATTATTTCAGAAAGCTGACAGGGCAAGGAGGAAGAAGCAATGGAAACATATGCCTTTGTTGAGACAAATGGAAAAATCCTTTTGGTTTCAGCATAATCCTCAATTCTTCTTTATTACATAAACTAGCACATAATGTCTGTATTTCAGTAAACTAGGCCATCTCATGCCAGAATCTGAATATGTAGTACCGGAGTACTGTGTGCAGTTCTCGAGCCCCCAGCACATGAAGGACATGGAAATGTNCTGGAGGTGGCAGTAATAGACTTTATTTCAAAATAATTAATGTGATTACATGACAGAGCAAAGTTTCCATGAGAAATGGACCTAAATCACACTTGGTAATTCACAGAAATTGTTTTGATTTATACTCTTAAGCAGAGTAAGTATAGTAAATGCAAGATTGTTAACCTTTGTTGAAAAAAAATCAAAAGAAAAACGTGGAAAAGGTCCGCAGTCTGAATTTTTACTACAGAATGTCAAGTGAACAGTAGCTGAATATAGAATAGGCAAAATATAAATTAATGTTTTAATGCATAGACTCTTGTAACCTGTTAATATCATCTTACTCTTTCATTAAAATGTTTAAAGAGCTTGACTTGAATCTTGTTAAAATGTTGTGGACTCTGTAAATTTATAAACATAGAATTTTCACATATAGATCTACATGTTTTCTCTTGACAATTTTTTGCCTGCGACTATGTTGAAGGACTTTCTCTAAGGATTTCTTTTCTTCCATCTGCTAATCTGCTACAGGGCAAGTCACATTTTGATTAAAAAATCTGGGGGAAAAAAACAACAATGAAGAAAATTAACATTTTTATCAAATGGTTTAGGGTTTTGCTTTGTTTGGGTTTCTTTGGAAAATAAATTAAGGAAACAAATTACTTACATTTCAATTAGAAGAAGAAAATGGTAGGTTTATGCTTATATTTTAAGAAGAAATTATTTTAACCAATTACCCAACCACTGGGGAAATTAACGTAGAGTCATAGAAATGTTGTTTGTAGTATATTAAAAAAAAAAAAAAAATCCAAACTGTTTAATCAGATAAATGTTAACTTTTCAAAAGCAAGATTTCAGCTGCATTGATTGAAGCTATTTTTGAGGCATCTGGATAAACATAGGTTTGAATAATGAGATGAAAAAAAAGCTTTATAAACTGATTCATGCTGGGGAAAAGAGTGTATTTTGCTTATGAGAATTTTGGTGCATAATTTTCACTGTGACTTTGATGAAGCACATCTTATACTTTTAATTTTTCAAGTTTTGGGGCAAAGTGAGAGTCAACATTGAATTACAGAGTTTTAGGACACCATAAATAAACATACTATCTTGGGAGAGGAAACCTAGTTTCCTTCAAAAGGATTTGGTGGTTTTTTTTAATAGCACATTGAATTTATCCTTATAGAATCAACAGCACCAAAAAATAGTGTAAACTAAAGTGAGTTGCTGAGACACACCACTGAAAAGAGTGACATACTATAGAGCTGTTGCAAACATTTACAGATGCATTATTTGAAGAAACCATTCTCTGAGGAAGAAAGAGGACTGTGCAGAATAGTCTAAAAGTAATTATCTGTTCAGTTAAAACATGTAACTAAGAAAAGGTGCATTTAGAATAACTATAAAACAGTAATTTGAGATAAATGAAGCAACCTTCCAATTCCAGTGACAATTGCAGAGAAGGCAGATGACAATATATCACTGATCTGATGATTACACATCATATTAGAGACATGTTTATGTTGGTGCTTCACTTTATGCAATAAAAAGCTTTTAGCCACATTTAAAAGTCCCATTTGTCACCATACCTATAATTATAGAATCATAGAATCATAGAATAGTAAGNTCTTTTATTAATTCTCTCTTTAATTCTTTTTAAAATGGTATAAACAGCTTCTCCCTTCCAATGGTCATGTCTTTTTCCAGCATGAAATAAATCTTACTCCTTTACTCATTTCTGAGTTCTGATGAAGTTGCTGATCATGTGTCATCCCATGGTACCTGAGTATAGTTACCTTTCCTTATCAATTTGATTTCTGAAAGACCTTTTCTCTGTGGAGGTTTAGAACCATATAGGAATAAGCAGTGGCTTTCCATTTCCTGTAAAGAAATTCACTCTGTTAGAGCACAAAAGTGATTTATTTCTTATTTTGACAGATAAAGATTGAGTGTATTTTCTCAAACATAGAGACACAGCAGGCAGAAAATGTTCATGATATAGAAAAGTTAGTCGTCTTCCTGAAAATCATTGCTTAGTGTTGGCTATGTTGTTCTGTCACATTATTTTTCTCCCTTTTAAAAGGAGTCAGATCCTTAGAAACAGGATTCTTTTTAAAGATCTTATCAACTCTTGCTGTTCATTCTACATTGAAGTTATCATCTGCTGACATGTAATTGTTTTCGCAGTGAACAGTTATATTGGATGATGCATTCTAAATTATAAATAATCAGCAGATAAGTGCATAAAAGAAGTAATA
This sequence comes from Ramphastos sulfuratus, assembly GCA_013399055.1. Lineage (NCBI taxonomy): Eukaryota > Metazoa > Chordata > Aves > Piciformes > Ramphastidae > Ramphastos > Ramphastos sulfuratus. The sequence continues at coordinate 13,111 of WBNM01029896.1, forward strand.
CTTATGATTTGGTAAAATTGCCCCTTGTGTTGAAGAGAAGAAATATTAAGAGGGGAATAAGACTAGGTCAGGAAAACAAAAAAGCTCAACATGCTCCAAGAAGAATATTTTTCAGGTCCTTGTTTTTACATTAATTTGATGTCCATAATAGGGAAAAAATGTGCTATTTCACAAAGGGAATTTCCAAATATGGTCACACATTTGATCAAGTAATTTAACTTTTGCAAAAACAAGCTTTCACTTGGAGCAAATACTTGCCAATAGATTCTTTGCAAGATATTGTGATGGTGCAGATGTGTAGAGCTGCTAGCTACCGCACAGTTGCAAAGTGTTGTGTCTACAGGGATTTTTTCTAGTTTTAAGGTCACTTGGCTCATGCCTTATTTCTACACATTTTATTGTTTTACATGGGTTTCTTTCTCTGAACAACAGTGATAGCTGCCTATGTGTCTAGAAAGAATCAAAAAAAGTTGATGCATTGTTTATACTACAGTGCCTGTGAGTCACGTGGCACTTAGAGCATGCAGAATTGATAATATTAGTCTGTGTCTTAATGTCACCTGTCCTTTTTCTTTCCCTAAATTTATTTTACAGATAAAAAAGAAGAAGAAAGAGTATAATTAGTCTTTCTTTCTTGACTGTTTTGCTTCTTACACTTTCCCTTTCTCTTTTGAATTATAGGATGAAGTTTGTCCCAAAGGAGATGGAGATCCTGCTCAGCAGTGTGTATGGGCAACTGCTGTGAATGTAAAAGACAAATTCATTTATGTAACTCAGCCCACACTTGACAGAGTTCTTGTTGTTGATGTGCAGTCTCAGAAAGTTGTACAGGTATTCATTTCTCATTTTAAAGTTAATATCTAACTTGGATGCAAAAATCTAAACTTTTCCTTTTTTTTTTAAAGCAATTAGCTTGAGAGTAAAAACAGTATCTAGATAAATGCTCATCTATTTTGACATTTATCAGCAGCTTATATTTAGTGCCTGCTCTTGTCAAAAGGCAATTGGGAGGGAGAGAACCAACCTGGCAATACCTCTTGTAAATAGTAATCAAGATGTTCTTTGTGAACTTCCTGGGCTGAGGTATTTTTAATTTTAAAATAAAGATTCAATAAAATTAAATCTTATCACAGGAATATGTCTATTTATTTTGACAGGAAACGTTAGAGGGTTAGGTATAGCTACAAAAAGTGGAGAAATGTTGGTCAGTAAGCTCTGAAACTAATTATAAGTTTACAGTCCTCCTCTGATTCTCAGAAGAAAGGACATGTAAGTAATAGAAAGGTTTTAACACCACACTGGGTGTTCTAAATTTTATTTATATAAAAGTGTCTAATATCTACAGGGTTACTTGTGGTATCAACACATTCATGGGAAACATATTTTTAGCTAAAGAACATTCTAAATAAAACATGAATAGTTTTTTAATTAGAAATCTAATCTAAATTGCTAAAAAAATAAATAGAGTTTAATGGTTTCTGCCTTTTTCACTGATAAATTAAAATCTTTAAAGTGTAGATTATATACTATACTTTTTAGGCTCAAGGGAGAACTTATTGCAACCTTTCAATACATAGAGGGTTTATAAGGAAGAAGTAGACAGATTTTTTTTTTTTAACGAGGCTTGTAGCAGTAGGAAAAGGGGTAATGGTTTTAAACCCAAAGATGGTAAATGAAGACTAGATATAAGGAGGAAATGTTGTACAGTAAGAGTGGTAAAGCGCTGAAACATGTTGCCCCGAGAGGCTGTAGATACCCCATCCCTGGATGGGTTCAAGGATGATGGATGAAATATCAATATAATTGCATTTATTTGCATTTAGACTTCACCAACAAATCTATATTATGCCTTTTGAGCTCACTGAAAAATATTAGAGAACTTGGAGGTTCTTTTAAACTTAGGTTTTACGGAATATGCAGCATTTCTGCAATATGTTAGCTATATGGATATTATTTCCTAGCATATGCTTAGCCAAATACATAACAAAAATACTATGGGACTTGCTCTGTGGCCAACTTAACCATGCTAATATTCAAAACTTTTTTCTTATTTTTTTTAAATGCACAAGTAATTGAAAAAAAATAAAAAGTAAAAACACAAAGCCTATGCAGTCTTTCATGCATAGTGTAAGACTATAAAAAATAAAACTGCTGCTGATTTGCAGGTTGCTTTTAGAATTGAAGTAAGACTTATTTGGAAGTCTTGGTGACAAGGCAAGACATACTTTGTTCCACTCTGTAAAACTAAGTTTTCAGGAATTCATGCTCCAGTAGAAACAAATGTGGAGAAAACATCCTATTTTGACAGTCAACAGCACTAATGAAAATTCCGTCAAGGTGCAAAAGAACTAAAGGCAACTACACATGCATTTGAAAGGGTTTTAAGTTGTGCAACTATGCTGCTTTCTGTTAAAAAGTATGTTTATTTGATTTTGCTATTATGGTGTTTTCTCTGAAGTGCTGCTTTATATGTTATGTTTATTCTTTTCCACTATGAAAGTTAATGTAAAAGATGTGTGTACAGATGCATATATGTAACAACTAAATCTGAATATAGTTTACTTCTGTGACAATTATTTATCAAAATATCTACTTAAGATTCTAGAGCACATTAAATTGAAATGTGTTTGAAACATGAATGGTGTGTCTTTAGAGACTTATTTTTAGGTAAATTTGAACAAGTAATTCTCATTATAAGGTTAATACAATTGTTTGCTTTCATTTACAAATTTTTGAAAAGAAGCACTGTGACCTGCAGTTGTCCAATATGGCACTACTGTTCAGTCTGCACTATGCTGCTGGAAGATGAGCTTAGCTAACTAGATACAGCTGTGAAAACCTGTTTCTGACAACTCAGCTCCTTTGTGCTGCTGGCTTCTCTCTTGGGAGATGTATTACTTGGGTTGACTCTGTGGGCAATTTCTTCTCCTTCTGTTAGTGCCACAGCTGAGACCTTGGATATAGCTGGCACTAATTCAGCAGAACACGTATGGGTCAGACCTTTTGTCTGGGGAAGCCAAAACAAAATTTGACACACCTGAACTACTTAGCTACGCACCAGCTCAAGTATTATTTTAGACAACTTGTCTTCTAGCCTGCAGGAGGAAAATGTTATCAAACACAAATGACCTTTTTCTAGGGCTATCTTTCTGATTTTAAATGAGGCAGTGAGCAGCCTGGCTTCATTTTCCTATTTCAAAAGGAAAAACAAATCTGCTTAGATGAAGCTGAGGCTTGCAACACCTCAGGAGTACAGTTAAGTATCATCAGCAGTCTCAGCCAGCCATTAGTACATTATCTTGAGGATCTACATCATTAGTTTAAATTAGGTTCACTTAATTAGCCAGCTGGTACTCTCTTTGACAAACTGGTAAACAAGCTGTGTTTTACAGTTCTATAATGGTGAGACTAGAACACAATTTCCACCTATTTTTCTGCCTTAATGATGAAAATAAAAATCTAATCCCCTCAGTTGTTTACCTTGTGCAGAACGTCTCTTAATCACATATGTTCTTCTACCATTTCATACCTCTGAAGTCTTTGGTATTTCTCATAACAGTGTGTAGAGCTGAACTGTAGAAAAGGTTTGGAGTCTCAAGAGGCAATGCTCAAAGTTATAGGGAAAACACTTTAGTTCCAATCATAAGTCTACTGAACATTGCAACTCGCTCTTTCCCAACTGCCTCAAAATATACCCAGATTAGCAGAGACAGGAAGTTTTGAGCATGACAACATTGTGTTGGTTTTCTGCAGGACTGTGTAGTAACACCTTGCACTGATTTCAATACATGGTTCCTTTTTTAGACATTTTCCAATAACTGATATCAGATTTAAACTGATACGTATAAAGTGAGAGTGATGGTAGGACAAGAAGATAAGTATTGTTTTGCTTAATTAAAACCTTTGTTTTGACCTTCTAAATAGCTTCGTTATAATGTAGTCTTGATACTAAATGTTAGAGCACATAATGAATAAAAATAACATTTTCAGCAATTCAATAACTTTGAATTAATCAAGGGGCTGTTACAATGATTGACATAAATTTAAAATACAGTCCAAAAACCTCAGGAAATACATACCTAGTCATCATTGTAATTCAAGCATATAAGTAATTTTTGGTTTTAGTATGTGACAGAAAAATGAAGATTTCTGTTTTTGCTGTTTTTCAGGCAGTAAGTACAGATCCTGTTCCAGTGAAACTACACTATGATAAATCACATGATCAAGTCTGGGTGCTGAGCTGGGGAAGCATGGAAAAGAATTCACCAACTTTGCAGGTGAGGTGATCAGAATAACTGTATGCAAGGAAATCTAGGAAAGTTGAACTTTTCAGTAATTGCAACATTTTGTGTGTGTTTTTTTTTAAAGCTTATTATCATGAGCATCATTAGCAGTAGTGAAATTATCTCAAGTAACCAGAAAACTATTCAGATGCCTCTGTTAGAAGATTAGAGATTATTTTCAGCACCCTAAGAAGAGGCAACACTAAATTGATAGAAGGATGAGAAATACTATTGAAGCAGCAGCGTGTTTCATAACTGCCAGTCATTCAAGAGCAAACTGTTGCTCTTTACAATGTTTTTGTCCCTAATTAGAGGATAAATTGCATTTTAGACATATTCCTATTTCACTAAAATTATATTGGTACTCTGAAGGTGACAAGCTTCATCTTTACTTATTGCTTTATTCAGATGTAAAATATTAAAAATGACTGATAATTGAGCCAATATTAGTGTGGTTCAAAGTGACCGATTATCTTCACTCTCATTGTACCTTAGAGTACAGATAATCAATTATTTTCTTTTTCTTTTTTAAATTATTTTTAATCCACTCATAAGTGCATGTATGTGAATATCAAAGTGGTTATAATATGGAATTTTCTTTTATTCACTGATAGTATTTACTTCAGAGAAGGTCCAAGATTTAGAGATTTAAGGAAAATTTGTTCATAAGCCCCCCAGGATCGGGGCCCATAATATTATTATGAATGGACAAGGGGATTGAATGCACCCTGAATAAACTTGCAGATGACACTAAACTAGGACACTGTTGATCTGCTTCAGGGTAGGAAGGCTCTACAGAGGGACCTGGACAGGCAGGAGGTCAGTTGTATGACGGTCAACAAAGCCAAGTTCCAGGTCCTGCACTTGGGTTACAGCAACCCCATGCAATGCTACAGACCTGGGGAAGAGTGTCTAGAAAGATGCCCAGCAGAGAAAGATGTGGGGATGTTGATTGACAACGGGATGAATGTGAGCCAGCAAGAAGTCTAAGAGCATCCTGGCCTGTATCTGAAATACTGTGATGAGCAGGACCTCTCGTACTCAGCACTAGTGAAGCCACACTCTAAGTGGGGATCTTACTACAAGAGTGTGTCCAAGAAGGGCAACAAAACTGGTGAAAGATCTGGAGAATAAGTCTTATGAGGAGTGGCTGAGGGAACTGGGATTCCTTAGTCTGGAGAAAAGGAGGCTGAGGGGTGATGTTATCACTTTCTACAAGTACCTGAAAGGAGATTGGAGTAAGGTGGGTGTTAGTCTCTTCTCCATGGTATGAAGCAATAGGACAAGATTAAATGACCTCAAGTTGCTGCAGGGAAGGTTTGGATTGAGTATTAAAAGAAAATTTTTCGCAGAAAGGGGTTATCAAACACTGGAATAGGCTTCCCAGTGAGGTGTTTGAATCATCCCTGAAGGTGTTTAAAAGATACAGATGTGATGCTAAGGGTCATGGTTTAGCACTAGACTTGGAAGAATTAGGTAATGGTTGGACTTGATCTTAAAGGTCTTTTCTAACCAGAATGATTCTATGATTAAGGAATGTGTAAACTCAAATCAACTTACTTCTCTGAAATATGACTGTGCTATGTTGAATCACCTGATGTTTGACAAGAATTGGGAGTATGCATATCCATAGCTTCCTGTGGATCAGGTGATAACATTCTATCTTCTCACTCTGGCTGAAGTGATCTAGTGTAAAAACAAAGAAATATATATATAAGCAGAAAATTAGTTTTCACTAAGAACTGCTAGAGGCTTTAGTAATGTAAATTAAAAGTACGGGCTTAGTTGTGAGGAGAAAGTTCTTCACCGAGAGAGTCATTCGCTACTGGAATGGGCTGCCCAGGGAGGTGGTGGAGTCACTGTCCCTAGAGGTGTTCAAGGCACGTTTGGACGTGGCACTTGGTGCCATGGTCTAGTCTCGAGGTCTGTGGTAATGGGTTGGACTTGATGATCTTTGAGGTCTCTTCCAACCTTGCTTATACTGTGATACTGTGATAGTTAGGGTAAATGGGAAAAGGTAAATATGAGTTTTAAGTGATCTGGCATACGAAAGTTCTCTGAAATCTGTAATCTGAGATCAGCTTTATTCACTGTCATTTGTGCTCTTTTGCTTGTTGAGTGAAGGATAAGACAAGAGATAGAATATAGAGGCAATACTGTATTCATTCTTTTGGGTACAGATTAAATTTTGAAAGAGTATTTCTATAGTTTATAATAATATTATTTTATGTAGGTGATAACACAAGCCAGTGGGAGTATTTCTCATCACACAATCCATACTCAACCAGTGGGTAAGCAATTTGACAGAGTGGATGACTTTTTCATTCCGGCTACAACCCTCATCATTACCCACGTAAGGTAAGTTTTGCCTAAATTATAATTAACTTTCAAATGAGCATAATATTGTCTCAAAGAAAATACAATTTTAAAATCTTGAAAATCTGAAACCAGGCTGCCTACTTCAATATTGCATTGGAACACTTTTCTTTATAAACAAACTAAATGTGAGTTTTATTGAACACAAACTAGATACCAGAGTAAACACATTTATTACACTTTTCTTCCTTATCTCAGCAATGCTCAAAAGTTGCAGTGGCTCTGCATACTAAAAAACAAGATGCAATATCATCTGGAAATTTTCATAATGAATTGTTAGCTGTAATATTTACATAGTTCACTAACTTAGGAACATAATTCTTAATTTGTAAACAACTTACTAATTCCTTCTACTACTTGGAGCATTTGTCACATATGGTACTTGCCATTTTATATGACATGTATGCTTTATTGGAGGTATTCGCTTAATCAACAGACCAGGAAAAAACACCTTTGGAGTTTTAAGTGGAATTGTGATACAGCATAACTTGACTATTTATTAACTGCTGCTTCTTTTTGTTTGGTTCTTGATACCTGTTTTTTTTCATCAAACTTTCTGTTTATAAAACAAACCATGACTGAGCATGTAACGTAAACTCTACTTAGACATATGAAAAAAAAATGGTCTTATTTCATGGGTGTAATGGAAGGTATTAATTAATTAATGTGAGATGGTATTTTTTCAAAATTAATATTGTTTATCAACTTTTATATTCAGGATTCTCGCTACCCACCCAGTAAAGTTTTAATAATCAGGTTCTTCATAATGGTCATGAAAACATTATACAAAGGAATCACTAGATCTAGAACAAATAACTAGTAATAATACAACATTAAACTCAATTGAACCAGAAGAGAGGTTCTTGTGATCAATGATACCGCTTGCCCACTAGATGGACTCAAGATGCTCCTTTCTGTTTAAGATAGCTAGGATTCAATTAGATTCAGTTACAGAGTTTGCTAAAGATTTGGTAAAGAAGCTTTGAGTATTTACTCACAAAATATTGTTTCCTGACTCGTGGGCTAACTACAGTTCCCTAGACAGTACCCAAATGCTTGCAGAGGGTTCTGTTGATGCCTTGTCAACCATTGAGGCTTCTGATCTTCCCAGGCTCTTAGCAGTGGTGCTGGAGGAGAAGCAGACAATCTCTGACCTGGTCCTGGTTCCTTTTGGCTCCAGACTCAGCAGGGAGACTTGCAGAGGGGCAGACAGGATGTCTTGTGAATGTACAGTCTTGGCAGAAGACTGGCAGGTGTCGTGCTAGCTAAGCAAGCCTATCACGTGGAGGCATTTGGTGCCTGTTTCTGGTAAACTCAAAGCAGTTTCCAGACAGATCAAGCCCAAAGTATCAGGGTTGTTACTTTGTGGCAGAGCTAGCTTATAACTTAGCATAGCGTGGCAGGATGCAGTAAGGCAACGAGCACTGCCAGAAGCAGAGAGCACAATAAGGCAGAAACAATGGTGGCAGCAGCAAGCACACTGTCTCTACCTGCTCATCTCTCTTTATCAAAGTAGCCCAAGTCTAGTGGGCCTTTGGACACAGATTAGCCAATCAGAATGGCTGTTAGCCAAGCTTAACCGTATTAGGTGAAGTCAGGGCTTGCTTTTACCTTTTAGGGCAGAACACAAACAAATATATAAAAACATGTATGTACCCTGTAAACAAGTTCGGACGGACATGGTGGCACCAGGACCCTTTTGGTCTTCCTTTTCTGTGGTTTCTTGTCGCAGCAACAGAAAGAGGGAGAACAGAAAAACATGTCTGGGCAAACCAGAACATGTTCAAGCCTATTTTGGCCTGTTTATGCCTTCCATGACAGACCACCTCCTGGCCAATGAACCACTTAGATTGAGGGCAATTGGTTATCCCTTTGGGGACAAAACATCTTGTGTGGATTACCTTGGGTATAAGCATGTTGCCTCTCTTTGCAGTGAATACCCTTTGACAAGGCTTATCACATATGGATTAGATTGTCTTGCACAAAACACAGTGTTACATATATGCATAGTTAGTTACATATAGGTGCTCAGCATATGATTTTAAAATGGTTCATATTGTCATCCATGTCAGGAAACACCATAAATTCTTGACACCTTAGTTATTTGTATCAGACAATGGTCTCAGTATTTGTCCAAATAACAGACAAGTTCCTGTTCTAATGCTGTAAGTATGGACGAGTGGAACACAGTAACCAGATGAATTTTGAGAGTTATGGCACAGAGAAAGAGTGAGAAAAAGAGGGCAACACTTAACAAAGGCATAAACCAGAAATCTTTTCAAGATCTCCCCAAGGCCTCTTAAATGAAAACATATTTTTCTGCCTCAAAATACATTAGTAAGAATGTGAAATATGATTTTCTACCTGTAGGCATTGTAAACTTCCCCACTCTAGGATTTGTACATCTGAATATTGCATTAATATGAGTTAGCACTTTGTATTTTTAGGACTGTTAGTGTCTTTGCACATTAGCTTCTTTGCAGCTCAAAACACGTCTTCACTCTATTGTTTATTCTCCTCTTCCAAGTTCAAGTTTGTATAGAAATGCTTTCATTAGGATGGTCCAGTTGATTGGACAGGGCTGGGTGATAGGTTGGACTGGATGATTTTGGAGGTCTCTTCCAACCTGATTGATTCTATGATTCTATGATCTCAACAATTATGTCCTAAAATTATGAGACACATTCATTTATTTTTAGCTAAAATCTCAATCCACATATATAAATAGTTTCTGACTGTACTAAGCTGTGGCCTTTTAAGTGTGAACACATGTAATTTAATATGATTTGACAATTGATTTCAAAGTTTATCCTATACATGCCTCTGATGAATCTAGTCTTGTGTGAAACATCATTAGGCTTCTCCTAAAGAGATGTTGATGAAATGCAGTTTGTTTTTTTTCAGTTTTCTACAAAACCCTGAAGTAACAAATTAAATTAACAATTAGTCATATGCAATTTAAAAATGAATGTGTAGGTTCATATAATGGAATAGTTGATTTTAGGTACCATTACTGTCACATTTCTTCAATTGAGTAGATAAATGCGTGTTTTGTCCATAAAGTAATCTGCAGTCCTCACACTGACCCTTACAAAAGCATTAAATGATTCTACTATATTTGGCACAGGTATGTCTTGAGGTATGTCTTGTGTCATAAACTACCAAGTATTAGAGGTAACAACTCAACAGAACTGACAATTAGGTACATTAATTTTCAGTTAAATAGGAAAAGAAGAAGATGGATGGGGATAAACATCATACAAGAAGGGTAACCAAGCTTGGGGAAAGAAAAATATGCCCAGTCCACAGCTAGTGAGGAGCTCATCTTGTCTAACCCAAGCAATTTTAAGTTGATGTTTTGCTTAGAAAGGCCAACCAAGTGCTTTCTGGTTTACATGGTGAGCCGTTTCCACTTTCAGCTGAAAAGTCACTTCATCTGTCCTATAGACATCTTAGGAAAAAGAAGAATGAAAGAATAAAAGAGAACCTAACAAATAAAAAAGGAACAGTGTAAGAATAAAACTGGATAAATTACTTTTTTTTTCTTTTTTTTTCTTTTTTTTTCAATTTCCATGACAGATAAAGAAGAATGTTTCTGATGTTTAACAAAGAGCCTGCAGGGGTTTGTCCAATGCTAAAACTGTAGGTTGGTTTTTAACCAACAAAATCAATTCATCAGTAATTATCTATTTTAGCTAGCCACTTGTGAACTTGGAATGTAAAGAATCTTATTTTAGTTTTCTAAAACACTATCTAATTCTGAGTATCTTTTCTATCTAGACAAACATTTTGTTTTTACTTTTTGCATATTCTTTGAAGAGAGCTGTTTAGGTGAAGTTTGTCAGTCATTAAAATATCTGCCTTAGATAAAATGTCTGTCTTTCCAGCACCTTGATTTTTTAATTCAGATAAAAATTAGCTATGTGAGGTGTGTCAGAAAAGATTATAAATTAACTTCATTCATAACATTAGTAGCTGCATAGAAAAAAAAAGCCTATTAAATCTAACTTGTCACCAGTCAAAAATAAAAATGCTCAGTAACAGCATGTATTTTTAAAGGATGTTAGGCAACAACCATAGAGCTCAAGCTTATTACGCTTTGGTAAACATACCAACCAGAGGAGCGTTTTATGAATGTGAATCATGAAAAACAGCTACGAGGGAAATCATGCTGGCTGAGATAGCTGATGTAGTTAACTGATCAAGGGCCCTATTTACTCTTTGCTAGAGGTCAGTTCCCTTTGACCTTGCAACACCAGCCCCTTCCAGAAAAATGAAAGCTTTTGGTAGATAGGTAGGTGCATTTGTCACTTGTAAGCTAAAATTTTGAATGATAGAACAAAAAAGAGTTTGTGCGTGGATGAATTAGCATCCAGAACCAAAATTTCTGTCTGACTAAAGTAATTTCTAAGCAAAGAATTCATACCACTTAAAAATATGGATGAAGTTTTGTGACACTAACACAGACAGTCTTCTACAGTGTCCTACCATCTACTTCGTATTCTGTCCAGTTATCCTTTAATCCTTCTAAAGAACAAGGGACAGAATGTATTGATAGGTAGGCTTGTTGACATGCAAGGACAGAAATAAGAGTGCATTTAAGGCTATAATAAGGCATTAATTTGTCTTTTTATAGTATCTTAAATGTTAAAAATACATATACAGGCATTTAAAATAATTTATTTAAACAATGATGGAAGTATACATTTGGTTTGCCTGGGTGGGTTATTTTTATATATTAAAATGATCTGACCATGATTGCAAAACAAAACAAAACAAAAATTCATTCTCTCTTGAGCAGCAGATCATTTAGAACACACTTCTCCCATATTTGAAGATATATTAAAATTTTTAGTGTAAGAAAAACCACAAGTCACTTAAATGACTAGGGCCCTGGAACATCTGCCTTACAAGGAAAGGCTGAGACAGCTGGATCTGTTTAGCCTGAAGGAGAAGAGATTGAGGAAGGATCACATTAATGCTTATAAGTATCTGAAGGTTGAGTGTCAGCAAGATAGAGCCCAACTCTTCTAAGTGGTATCCAGTGACAAGGTAAGAGTCAATAGACACTAACTAGAACGCAGGAGATTCGACATAAACATAAGAAGAAAATTCTTCCCTTTGAGAGTGGCAGAGCAGTGGAGCAGGTTACCTAGAGAGGTTGTGGTGTCTCTGTGGAGGCATTCAAAATCTACGTGGATATGTTCCTGGGGAATTTAGGTGATCCTGTCCTAGCAGGTGGGTTTGACTAGATAATCTTCATGCATTCCTTCCAACCCCTACCATTCTGTGATTCTGTGAATATTGATCCCAAGAAAAAATGAAAAAACTTTCCCAGACTTTTCCTACCATAGACTGAGGGTACATTCTTCCAGTACAGCAGGATTCAGGGCAAGTAAGTTTTGGTTTCATAAGCATTCATGCTCTGAAAACCTGTAATGAGCCATCAAAGCAGCAGCTAAACAAACAAAGTAGCCATGGACCAAAAGTAATAGAGTAAATTTATTCTTTGAAAACACTCTTCCAGTTGATGTATGGTTGATATGTGTACACACACAAAAAAGGCTTTATAATTTTGGGGAGAGGATGATCTCTCCATGCAAATACCATCAGTTAGTTTTGGAGGGATGTGGAAGTGGTTCTCTTCTTTGTGTCCATTTTCTTCCACTGCTGAGATGAAAGAGAAAAAATTCTGTGTTATCAGACAGTGGGGACATAAAAGTAGGTGAAATGAGATCTGTTAATCTCTAATAAATTATACAAATACCAAAAGGTTTTGTTTGTTTTTTGGGTTTTTTTTCCCCCTTTTTCTTTTTCAGTTATTACTGAAGCTTATTTCTTTTGTAGAGGCGCCTTTTATGAATTGAATATATATATGTATGTATATATTCAATATTTGTTCTTGTACATTTACTGACAAGGAAATTTTATTCAGTGGACTATTTTTTGTACCAAAGCAGTTCAGAGCAACTGATGATCTCGTCCCTAATAGTGTGCTAATATCATTTTTTATCATAAAAATAGACATTTGCAATTAGCATTTGTAATAGCTGCAAAAAGATGACTTGTACAATACTCATGAAAATATATTCTTGGAAGCCTAAGGAGCAAAGGGGCTGATTATTTTAGTCTGTAAATCAAAGTGAACAAAAAACAGTTGGAATAAATTAAAGTCTGTCATTACACTGCTGTAAAAGGTTTCAAAAGCACTATTAAATGAAGTCATTGTAATGAAGTAACTCTAGCTTTTCAGATGTTTTAATCTTTCAGCAAGTATTTTAAATGTCATGACCTGACCTAACAAGTGGAAGAATGAGCAATCAGCTCACTGGTGAGATGGCTCAGGAACTGAGTTAAAATATTAGCAGTTTGAGGGGTTTTTTTCTCTCTCATTTCTCTGTTGTGGAAAAAGCAGTCTTTCTAAAATTATACTTATTCATTTGCACAAAACAGTCCAAAACCTAAGCTTTTCTTTAAGAGGTAATTGGAATGGGTTGGCAATGCATTCCTGTGAACCTTCTTAAATGAATCCCCTGTGGGGTGGTTATTCAGTAAATTCACACTTTGTTGGAGTCTAAACCTCTACAGAGGTGTGAAGTAGTTGAAGGACTGAGAGCATTTTCAGTATTTATATGCAAATAAGCAAACAGAAAATGCTGTTGACTTGTGGGTTTTTGAGGGGGTTTGCTGGGTGGTTTTGGGTTTTTTGTTTGTTTGTTTTGTTTTGTTTTGTTTGTTTGTTTGATTGGTTTTGGTAGGGCTTGGGGTTTTTTTGTTTGGGTTTTTTTTGTTTGTTTGTTTGTTTTCCTTCAAAAATCCTGCTTAATTGGAAAGAACTACCCAAAAAGCTAGGAGTCCATAAATGAAGCCACTAGATATATTCAATCTAGGAAACTCCCAATCCTTTATGTACATACATGATATGCCATGTGCCCATATGTACATTTCATCTCTATCCTCCTTCACTTCCACTCCTATATTCTGACTCGAAAGGACCTGTATTTGCAGATTTTCATATGTGGTAGGCAGTAAGGCTTTCAAGTTGTGTCTGTAATTATGAAAGAGTGTGAAATAACTGCTGGCATTCCACACATATAGTTAATTCATTGAAATATGGCAAAGACCTGATATTCTAAGGTGTATATGATATTTTCTAATCTAGATAATTTTCAAATTTATGGAGAAAATATTAATTTTTTTAATTAATTTTCAAGTGTTACAAAAATTCTTAATCATTAATTGACTAAAAAATATTACTTCCAATGCACTGAAATCTGTGCTTGTTTCTAACCTTGCAATATGTATGTGTCTACACGCACACACACTCACACATATGTAAGAAATCAGTCTAGAAAGCTATTGTGTTTCTGGAATTAATTATCCAGTGAGGGTGGTGAGACACTGGAACAGGTTGTCCGGGGAAGTTGTGGATGTTGCCTCCCTGGAGGCATTCAAGGCCAGGTTGGATGAGGCCTTGAGCGACCTGTTGTAGTAGGAGGTGTCCCTGCCTATGGTGTGGGGTTGGAACTGAATCTTTGAGGTCCCTTCCAACCTTACCATTCTGTGATTCTATGATCCAACACGCTTTTTCTCATGTCAGTTGACAATATTGTACAAAAGTTGCTTGATCAGTGTACTCAACTCATGCTTGAAATGTTTTCCTCTTACGTAGTTTGAGATCACAAACTAAAAATGTCAGCTGCCAACAGCAAAAAAAAAAGTAAAAAAAAATTCCACTTCAGTGTGGCTACATAAAAATGAAAATTCCCTTTGAATGTTACCTAAAACATGAGATTGTAGCCTATCTTTGTGGTGTTATAAACCTAGAACATCAGTAAAGGAAAATTCCATGTGTTTTTGTTTTGGTTTTTTTTCCCCAATAACTCAGGAAATGGCCAGAACCTGGCTTAAGTAGCTCTAGTTAGTTCTGCTACTAGTTTTCCTAAGCTGTAAATTTTTTCACACTTTTTCCAGTTTACACGTACAGAAGTCATTATAGGAATGTTTACCTTTACAGTAGTATGATCTGGCCATCTGAAGTGGCCAAACCAACCATTATTAAATAACTTGTACCTGTCTCCTAGTATCTGTCTGCTTTTAAAAATTCAGCACTTATCAGTAGGTGAAAATACATGACACAAAGTGCTGCTCTAATTACTCATTGGCTTTCCAAATAAACCAAATTATAAAGATTCATTTATTAGCTTTGAGGCAGTCTTATAATCGTGTAATTAACTGGTTCTGTATGCTTGCTGATAAACTACCAGAGTGTAGTTATTTTACTCAATTGTGCTGGATATGAGTTGCATTGAGTAAATTTTCTTGGTAGCTTTCAGAATGGTGCTGTGTTTTAGATCAGTGACTTTGGGCGTTGCAGGTTTTTGTGTAAGAGCACGACAGACTGAATTATCTTACTTTACTCTTTTTCTAAGGAAAAAGGGCCCTAAAATAATAACACTCTCCCTGAATTGGAGAAGAAAATACAGAGAGCTTGTACTTTAAAATGTGCAGGGAAAGATGCGGCATACATGAGTCTAATACAGATAAAGGATACATG
>WBNM01029897.1:0-14460 GCA_013399055.1 Ramphastos sulfuratus
ATTCCAGTATCTCAACATCTGTCCTGAGGGGACACAGTAGTCAAGGTGTATAGGGGTTTCTCTCCTTCACCTCTGGTTAGCTCTTCTCATGAAACATTTAGTTTCCTCAGAGATCTCAATTCCTGCCTGATATTGCTCAAGATATCTTAAGGGAGGAAAGAAAGATCTATAAAGTAGAGATATTGAACAAAGGCATGACTCTTTGAGCTGAATTTCCTGAAGATTAACCAGGTTGGAAGAGACCTCCAAGATCATCCAGTCCAACCTATCAACCAGCCCTATCCAATCAACTAGACCATGTATATATATTTGATTTAGGAAAAATCAGGGAGGAAATAACTTCAGGGATTTGCCATGTGATTTTATGCATCTTTAAAAGACTAAAGGGTTGAAGTCTCCACCAGAATTTATAAGCTCAGCAGGCTTTGCCAGCGTCAGGCCAGACACACAAGCTGTGCAAGCTGTGCTAAATTGTCACATTTCATAAGCCTTGCTTAACCCTGAGCCAAATAATACTTCTAGGGTTAACAGCATCAACTCTCAAGTCTCTCTGAGTTGGAATGGAAGCCAGGAGGGAATTAAAGTTAGAAAGCTTACATTGAAACCAGGGAGCTAGCTGCTTTTCTTCTCTGAAAGGAAGCTTCATACTGCTCTGATGGTGCTTCAAACCACTGCCACTGTGGCACTGACGTTTTCAGTGCTTCTTGAAGTGGAGAGGATGGCCTCCTGCTCCCATTCAGCTGCCAGAAGGGTTGACTGTACCATGACCTACTGAGGGAGATGAGACCAAGCCTAAACTGGCCCAGATGGAACACACCTCGGACACCAGGTAAGTAATACAAAGTTCTTCTATTCTATTCACCTGTATTTTAGTGCAATAGCTCCAAACTGAAATTTACCTCCAACAACTCCTTGACAAATTTTCTTCCCTGGCTTCTTCAAATACCCCTTGGTACAAAATGAAAATGAAAAAGGGCTCCTTTTGTGCATGACCTTGAGAACCTCTTAACACTTTTCAAAGTCCATTACCCTGTTGTGTTATGCTTAAGCAAACAATAAGTTCATGTATAGGTTTTGGTTTTCTGAAATCAGTTGGAGAGCAGGGAACTCAAACCATAAATAAAATAGTCTGTGGATTCAATTCTGGAAGAGAGATCTTGGCTTGTATGCCAGATAGGTTTTGTGACCAGTTTCTCTAATAAAGATTTTATATTTTTCAGTGTTTACCTAATGCTCAACAAGATTTTGGAACTGTTTCAGAAGTGAATGTAGGAGATTGTCTTAGAGATGCTGTCACACATTGTTTCCTCTATCAGGTGAAACAAACAGTATAACTGAAAATGAAAAGGCAAGCTCAATACTTATTTATTCTTACAAAGTGGCTTTATTAGCTTTTTGGTAATAATACCATATTTGTGGTTTCCATAAATGCCACCAAGCCTGATCAGACATAGACAATTATTCAATCTCTGATGCAAGCCTATTTCATTAGTTTGCTAACATAAAAAAATCCCTGAGTCCTTTTCCTAGCACAACAAATTAACCAACTAAGTCTTAAAGTCTTATTTTCTAAACTTAAACTGCTGCAAAATATCCTGGTAATAGTTTTGGCAATTTAATAAAAACAAGACTGTGCACTGGCACAGTCTGAAAAGCACATAAAAATAAATCCCTGCGAATGCATTCTTTGCTTTAATGGTTAGTTCATGCAAATAGAACTGTCCTAGATGGCAAGTTTTAATTCCTGCCTCTGCCTCTGGACTCACACAATTGCTAAATGCAGTTTTCCTGACAGCATCTCAAGCACTGTGTGCCACAGGAGGGTTTAGCAGACCTCAGCATTCCGGGGAAGAACGGAGGCACGCACTGTTGCAAACATTTTCTTCAGCCTGGTTGAGGATTTTGACTGTCCCTTTAACATGAAGTACAATCTTAGGAAAGAATGAGGCCATTAGTTTTTGTTTCTTTCCATTGATTCTCAATGACTAATGGAGCAGATTTGTGGAAGAAAAGCAAAGATGCTACAATAGGAAGCAGGTTCTGAGATTTTCTCCCTCAAACACGATATAGTTTTATCCCTTCAGGCAGCTATAAATCCTGACATTTCTCTCCGATGACTCTGATACAGTGAGCTTTTTAGGTCACAAACAGGTTGACCTCATCTCTCTTCCTTCTAAATCAGTGTTATTATTCATATACTTAGAGCTGAACATGTCTTTGGTACTTGATTGATTGGAGTGCTTTCCACCCTGCAGAACCAAGTCCAAAAATGAAGGAACTGGCTGAGAATGGTATTTCAGGCAAAGCTGTCTCAGGGATCAGATCCTTTCTCCACAGTACAAATTTGTACAAAGAAATATTCTATGTTCCTAAACATTGGTATCTGTACTTTATGATCTCCAATAAGTGAATGAGGAAAATATTTTTTTTTTTTAGAATGTAAATTGTCCTGTGTGATAGTGAAATACACAACACACACATCTCCCTAGCTGCTGTAATATTCCAGTAGGGAGCTGTCTGCTTACATACAGATCTACACATCTTTCAAATAAATTATGGATTTGGACACAAAATAAAGAATATTAAGAGCACCATGTGGATTTGAAACTACCCCTGGGACAACCAGGAGCCATAATATAATGAACGGATTGCACCCATCTATCAAATATTCATCCCACAAATGTGCCAAGAGGTTAGACTGCAAAAGGAAACAGAAGCCTCTGCAGTGATTTGTGACACACAAGTGGAGATGAGGAGCCAACTGCTACAGGATTCTCCTGAAGATTTCTGAGGCTTCCAGAGGGTTGTTACACACACACTACTGAATGTAAGTCATACTCAAGATACATATCATGTGCTATTTGATCAGAAGAACTTCAATTCATAGAATCACAGAATCCGTAAGGTTGGAAGGGACCTCAAGGATCATCCAGTTCCAACCCCCTGCCATAGGCAGGGACACCTCCCACTAGTACAGGTCACTCAAGGNATCTAAGTATGAACTGCCAGCATAGTCCAACTCTTTCATCACATTAATGAACTAATCCCAAACAGTATCTACAAATGGAAATTCCTTTTAAAAGATGAAAGACCAGAGGACCACTTGCTGAGCAAAACACCCATCAAAACTGCTCTCTGCTGCTTACCTTGATGCTGTTTCAAACTGCCTAAGCTACCTCTGAGCAAGTTGACTTGGATCCTGAGTGTGAGCTGCTCAATGGGCCATGTGTGTCTGTGCAAAGGCTTAATAGCTTCAAACACTATTTTCCGTAATGGAGCTCTACTGCACCGTACCCTGCTGCAGTGGCACATTAGTGAGCTGTGTGATGCCATTTGTTTTTTCATTGCACATTGACCTATGGACTGTATTCCATTAAAATATTCCAGGGCTTCATTTTTCTTTTTCTCTGAGAAACCCTTTGATTAAATTCATTGAACAATGAAAAGTCATCAGTTTTTACAGCGCTTGAGGACTTAGTGAAATCTGGGGAATTCATTTGTGTTTATTTCAAGGAAGTGAAACAAATGCTTGGCTTTAGGTCCTCTTTTAGACATTATGCTAAGTAAGGATGAATTCCTTGTTCTTTTCTTTTTTTTTCTTTGAGATGTTAGCAAACTGCATTCTCCAAGTTATCTTTGTGTTCCTAAAGAAGTTCAACCTAGCAAATACTGAACAGCCCTTTAATGAACAGCAGTTTTTAGTATACTTTCAGGAATTTGACTCTTGGGGAGTATATGGAAAGATAATTCTTGTTAAAGTTTTAAATCCTAAACAGATCTAGGTTTAAACAATTACCTGAAGGGAGGTTGTAGCCATGTGGAGTTGATCTCTTCTCCCAGGCAACCAGCGACAGAACGAGGGGACACTGTCTCAAGTTGTGCCAGGGAGGTCTAGGCTGGATGTTAGGAGGAAGTTCTTGCCAGAGAGAGTGATTGGCATTGGAATGGGCTGCCCAGGGAGGTGGTGGAGTCCCCATCCCTAGAGGTGTTGAAGAAAAGCCTGGATGGGGCACTTAGTGCCATGGTCTGGTTGTTTGGCTAGGGCTGGGTGCTAGGTTGGACTGCATGATCTTGGAGGTCTCTTCCAACCTGGTTGATTCTATGATTCTAAATATGCTTATGAGGAACAACTTCTATAAAGAGTGCTAGTGGAAATTCCTTGCAAACACATTTACTCAGCAGGAATTCAGCAGAGAAGTTGTACTTTTGACATTTTTTAATCTCCAGCTCCTTTATGATTTTCCTTTCTAGTAGTTGATGCTGTTAACATGGATATACTAAACCCCATATATATAGAGCAGGAACTTGCATTCCCTGTCACTGGAATAAAGAAAAAATGGAGGGTCAGGGTGTGCTGGTTTGAGGCTAACTGGAATATTTCACCAAGACAAAATAAATCCTTAGCTGCGAGAAGAAAGAAAACCAACAACACTAACCTGTGTCACTCATTCTTCTGCTGAGAAATGCATCGAGTCAAAATGTAGCTCAGACACTCCCTGCTCACACACTGCTCAGTTNGCCTTTCTGTAAGCCCCCTTCAGATCCTGGTAGGCTACTCTAAGGTCTCCTGGAAGCCTTCTCTTCTGCAGGCTGCAGAGCCCCAACTCTCTCAGCCTGTCCTCAGAGCAGAGCTGCTGCAGCCCTCTGATCATCTTCGTGGCCTCCTCTGGACCCGCTGTATATAACTATATAGTGTGTATATATCTGCTTGTAAATTGTGCTAAGCTGTAAATATAGCTTCAGTCCTTCCAGCTGGCTGAGTCTAGTCTGGGTGATTTCATTGTGTGGGAGGGTGGGTAACTCCCAAACCATCACACAGGTTATAGTTTGTTCTACTGCACACTGAGTAGCAAATCACACTCTGCACAATGCTTCAACACAATAAAAGTTTGCCCTAAATCTACTAATCTTTTTAGCTTTCCTCTAATCAATAAGAGATAAATACAGAGATCTGGATATCTTTGAAGTATGAAATATGTATCTGCAGGTAGGATAAGTGATTCCTGGGGGTAGTTATCTTATTCTGAACTAACTGTATTCTAGACAGGCCATCAAGAGGACTCATTAGATAGAAAAGGTAAAGGAGAATGCTCATCACTCAAAAAGGGAGTGGATGCACATTAGAAAGGAAGCATGTAACACCTAGGGTACTGTAACTGAAGTAGCACAATGTAAGCAAATATGTTTTATTGAACTGTGAAGAACATACAACTGCAGTTAATTAACAACACTTCAGGTGACAAACTCCCTTTTGCTGCAGAGTATGCATCCAGAGACCAAGAGAAACCTTTGCAATTTGCTTTGCCCTTGTCCTTTCTCTTGCAGAAATGGTATCAGTAGTTAGACATAGTTGAAAGGAGGCACAAGACAGGTAAGGCTGCTACAGCTGCATGTGCCCATCTTGTTCTGCTCCTTCACATGTGGGCAGATAACACATCAGATCTTACAAATGCTCCTTCTTAGCTGGTGATGGCAAGAGAATGGGAAGTTCATAATAAGACAAAGCATGTAGACATCATCTAATTTAGCACAAGTTCTCCATCCTCACTGAATGGAAAACATCCCAAATATAGGCTGAGTATGAGGAAAAAAAATTCCATATTTCCTTTTTAAACTATGACATTTAGTGCCAATAGGCTAAAAAAAAAAAAATCATTAACTTCATAATTCATTAACTTCACAGGTGTTAAATTCATCAGTCAACCAAATGTGGAATTCTGTTGTCCAAGAACATTTTCTAGAGCCACTTTAGGTCCCCTGAAGAATCCAAAACCCTCAAACTGGACATGAACAGGTATGACTTAAACTGTAAGCAAGAAAGAAACCCTTCTAGTGACTGCTGAAGGTGAGGTGAGGGTAAATTAAGTGCTAGAAACCTACATGTTAGGAATTGAATCCTGTCCATGAGTGTCTCTTTCCAGTGCCTTTTTAAGAAAGCAGGATGATCAGAGAAAAAGGATATGGAATGTATGCAGGAGGAAGCATGTCTTCCTTTCAACTGTGCATCTTCAGCCTGTGATATTCATGGCTGCTGCAAAATGCTAAAGGCAGATGCTATAGATGAATTTTTCAGAAGGGCTGGATAATTTTATAGCCAGTAATAACATTTGTAGTTATCCATGTAAAGATGAGGACAATCAAATTTTATGCTTCAGGGAGTAAGACAATCATTACAGAGGAAAACAGGGATTTGTCCACATCATTGTCTTTCTCCATGACTGATATTACTTTGTTTTCTCTTCTTCTGAAGCAAGCATATGGTTCAGTGATCTGTTTCCATACAGTAACAGCCATGTGTTTGTGTCCCTTAGTTTGAAAAATATGCTTGCAAATTTAAGGTCATTAGTGTTGCCTCTTCCATTTTAAGACTTTTTTTAGAGCAAACCAGCTAAGTCTTTCATACAAAAATAGCACCACGTTAGCATTAGTGAGGAGAGCAGTGTGTATGTTTCTTGAAAGACTAAACCTAAAGAAGCCTTCCTTATCCTTAGCTTAAAAGCATTTCACACTGTCAACTCATTTATGTTTTTATGGTGAAAAAAAGGGTTATAAATAAAAAATATTTAATCAAGTATGAGTCTGCTCAGACCCCAAGTTGTAATTCCAGTAACAGAAGGTTGGTAATAGCTTTGAAGTGCAACAACACTTTCTGCCCACACACAGTAACGACCTGTAGGGGATAAATGTGCCAAAAGGGAAATCCATGAAGTGTTTGATTTACAGCCCTGTTCCTAATGATGGGACAAAGAAATGGCCACAGAATGCACTTGTAAATCCTTCTGGTTTCCAGGCTCAGCTTTCGAAAGGAGAATACAATCAAATCATTTAAAGCTGCTTGTGTCAAATAGAGAGGAGTTGTATGGACTGTGGTTTTACAAATGAATGGAGTCTTACTTAATGCACTACTTGCAAGTTTTGCTCTAAGAGTGAAAAAAAAAAGTGTTTGCTTCAAAACTAAAATGCAGAGTTTGTTTGAATCAGGCTGTTTACCTCTCCTATAACCAGTGTGGTGAGGTGAAAACAGCCAATAAGTACCTCTCTCACAGCCAGGTTGTGTGATCTATGCCTTAGTTCACAGACCCACATAATCTTCTACTGCCACAACCAAGAATGTGATTAAATAAACCTTGCAAAAATTCTGCAAAATATTAAAAAGCAGGAAAGCTGTTTCTGAGTTGCTATAAAAGCAGTTTCTAGGAGCAGATAATGTTTATCCATGCTGTTATAAAATTATTCTATAGGGAAAAAAGAAAAAGTATCTATAATGCAACACATTTCTAGCACACGCTTGCATTGTGATGTGCAGCATAAATCAGTCACACTTTCCATTATCCCCACACACTGTAAATGTTTTAGGCAGCAAGAGATGTGTATTAGCTATGAGTTTCCACTAGACCTTTTGGACTGCTGGTTAGCATGAAGATCTCTTGTGGAAACTGCACTATTTGTGCAGCCTGTTATGGTCACAGGGGACCTTACAGCAAATGAACAGAAACTGTCTTTGCCTGCAGGAGCTCATAAACTGCAGGTAAACCAAAGAATAAGTAGATAAGAGGCTAATCATTTAGAAAGATACTGCTAATAGTGACCTTCTTATGAGAATAATCTAACAGATTAACTCATGGAAGAGTGTGAAAAGCCAAAATAGGAGATCTCTGCCTACAGCAAATTAGAAGAGCGTTAACTACAGTCATTATTTTGCTGAACTTGTAGTTGAAATACATTTAATCTAAATTTAACCTGACAACACACCTGGCACTGGTGAAAACACAAAATACTACCTCCAACAGACCTACTTAAGCAGTTAGACAGAACATCAAGAAAAGAGAAGGAGGTTCTAAGCTGAAGTTTACCATTGTCAAAGACTGCTAGTGCTAATAGAAATGCTTCTCTCTGCCTAGAGAAACCAGGTGAGTTTTAATTTTATATTGTTTATGTCCATTTTTGTAAGCAATAGCCCAGAATAACCTATTTTGTCACCTGCTGTGCACGATAATGTAAGGAATGATGAAAATAATAGGGAATGGTTAAATCTGTGCTCATTCTCTCAAGGACCATCAGCTCAAAAGCTTCTGTTAGATCAAGAAATACAGCACTGGCTTCAAAACCATTCTGTTTCTGTCATTGAGCAAAAAGATGTGTGCTTGGGCTTAAATTTAGGCTTTGCAAACTGATTATCATGTATCATACACTGGATTTTAGAAGATGATCACATTATTTTAAGTCATTGGAGAATATGTACTACAGCATCTAATTTCTAGTTTATTTTGTAGGAATAAAATAGAACATAATAGAATAGAACAGTTTAGAATAGAATAGAATAGAACAGAATAGAATAGGATAGAATAGAATAGAATAGAATAGAATAGAATAGAATAGAATAGAATAGAATAGAACAAAATAGAATAGAATAGAACAGAATCAAATAGAATAGAACAGAACAGAACAGAGTAGAACAGAATAGAATAGAATAGAATAGAATAGAATAGAATAGAATAGAATAGAATAGAATAGAATAGAATAGAATCAGTTAGGGTTGGAAGGGACCACAAGGATTATCTAGTTCCAACCCCCCTGCCATGGGCAGGGACACCCTACCCTAGATCAGGCTGCCCAGAGCCTCATCCACCCTGGCCTTAAATACCTCCAGGAATGGATCCTCAACCAACTCCCTGAGCAACCCATTCCAGGATCTCACCACTCTGATGGTGAAGAACTTCCTCCTCACATCCAGCCTGAATAACAACACAAGCACATTTATATACTTATATTTGAGAACAAATTCCAAGCCAGAGTCAGGACTTCACAGTAGAAAGGAATATCTGCTGGTCTGGAAAGAGGAAATGCGAATCTCATGTATCTCCATCTGGGAGATTTCTACTATACCTTTCAGTCCTGCATAAAAAGCAGCTTCACCATCAACCCATTCAGAAAGGCAATTTAATTTGGCTTAATAGGTGCTTTCCTTTTAAGCTCTGCAGAATGCACTTTCTTTGCTTCAGATGAGCAAAATGCTATTTGCTGTTTGAAAGGAAAGACAATCCTAGTAGTATTCCAGCATTCACAAAAGCAATAGCTTTCTCTTTCTTTCAAACATTAACTGAGATGGATCCAAGTAGATATATAAAATGGTTACAATGCTTTTTATCTCCCTTCTCAACATTCTTTCTCCTACATCAACTGCATCACATCCTGAGTTTTAAACTATGATCATCTAGCTAGGTTAAATTGGAAAGTGTGATAAGGCACCCAGCTATGAAATTATAGAGCTTTGTATAAATAATTTTAGCCTGCTTTCAGCATGGCCTGGTTCAAGTACATATACATTATAATTTAGAACAGAAAGTGCATATGTATATTTAAATTCCTCTGAAATCATGGTTGAACATGATCATAGCACTGTATGAAAAATAATGGTGTTGAATATGATCATAGTGTGTGCAGTTCTGGAGCCCCCAGCACAGGAAGGACATGGAACTGTTGGAGCCAGGCCAGATAACGCCACGAAGATGCTCAGAGGGCTGCAGCAGCTCTGCTATGAGGACAGGCTGAGAGAGTTGGGGTTCTGCAGCCTGGAGAAGAGAAGGCTCCAGGAGACCTTAGAGTAGCCTTCCAGGATCTGAAGGGGCCTACAGGAAGGCTGGGGAGGGACTATTGACAAGGTCTTGCAATGACAGGATGAGGGGCAATGGGTTTGAACTGGCAGAGGGGAGATTTAGACTGGATGTTAGGAGGAAGTTGTTTGCAGTGAGGGTGGTGAGACACTGGCACAGGTTGCCCAGGGGGGTTGTGGCTGCTCCCTCCCTGGAGATGTTCAAGGCCAGCTTGGATGAGGCCTTGAGTGACCTGTTCTAGTGGGAGGTGTCCCTGCCTATGGCAGTGGATTGGAACTGGATGATCCTTGAGGTCCCTTCCAACCTTACCATTCTATGATTCTATGATAGCACCATATGAAAAATAATGGTGTTTCTGTCTTGGTTTTCTTACTTTTAAGTTATTATATACTCTGTTTTTATATAGTTAATCACTAAAAATAATTTATGAGGTAAACCCCACCTGTACTAGCTGGAGCAAACATCAGTTGTCAAGCTGACTACTGTGTTGACTGTTTTATTTGTTAAGTAAATGAAAGTGATCCTAAATCATTGATCCAGTGCAGAGAGTTTGGAACTCTCTAACCCAGACTTTACTGATGCCCTTCAAACTCCTGCTTTCCCTTTCACCTCTAAGCCAACTGTGATAGTCATATCTCTGTGTGCTTCCTGAAAATAGACTTTGTTCTCACACTTCAAAGTCATTTAAAAAGTTGCAGGGAATGAAGGAGGCTTTGAACAATCTATGTCTAATGTAGCCATTTGGCTTCCTTATCTTCCTTTCTGAACTTCATCCCACAAAAAGGTGGCAAACCCAAAACCTGGAATATGTGGATGTTCTGATCTGTGGAATACCTGATATCTGATTGCACATAGTTTAGGTTCAGTTTCTGTAAATGGAAGGTGTCACATTTCTGAGGGGTTTTCTCCACTGACAATCATATCCAAGGGGTTCTGCCATGAGATGAGTCACAGAATGCCAGGTTGGAAGGGACCTCAAGGATCATCTGGTCCAACCTTTCTAAGTGATAGCGTAGTTGAAATGAGGTGGTCCAGCACCCTGCCAAGCTGAAAAATGGTTTAAAAAAAAAAAAATTGTTAAAGCTCACATTATGCAAGGAACAATTATTTCATAGGTTTTTTTCAGTGAAAAGAGTTCAGGCACAGACCTTTCCATGAAGCATCTGGGAATGTTTTGCCTTACCTTATATTTTTCTTCACTAGCCTTTCTCTCTTGCTTCCTGTAGTCCCTCTGCATTCATGGAACTCATGTACCCAGTGCCTGTGCTGCAGGAGAAAAAATGCCAATGGCAAGATGCACATGGAAATTGGGAGGGGTTGAGCCTTTCCCCTGTGCTTTCTACTTGAGTTATGTGCCTGGAATAGTTACTTTCCCTTTGGCTAGGGCAGCTAACAATATGCAGGCTTGCCAAGTAGAGCCTGAACTTCTGGGAGATTGGGATGCAGCAGGATCCTGCTGTGTTTTATGCTCTAGGAGACAACCTACATCAGTTCCAGATCAAAATCTGAACTCTGCTCCTCTTGACTGGAGTATTTGCCACTGGAAGGATGGTAAATAACAGAAGCCATTGACACAGTCTAGGAAGCTCCAAAGTTTGGAGCTGTCTGTTCTTTCAATCCCACCAGCAGACATCTTTGCAATTTTCTGTTCCCCATGACCACAGCCATAAGAAGCAGAAGTCTAGGAGTATAACAAAGAATTTGCAGACATTCAGGCAAATGCCTCTGGCTGCTGCCATCAAGCACAATGCAATAGTTATCTCTACAACAGAAATGTGTAGAGATAAACTGTGACCCTCTCCTGATCTCTAGGCCTGCTGAGCCAGAGTTGGTGACTTTATAAGATCCAATTCCTGCACTTCTAAGGTTTGGTGATATTTTTTTTTTCCCCAGGTTATTTTACTGGTCAATTAGTTATCAAAAAAAGACCTTGGGAGATGTAGCAATCTCTTTCTATGTCTTTAATTCTTCTCTCTGATGTAACACTTACATGAAGGAACATGATCACTGACTCTGGCAGCGCAGCATGCAGACTGCCAGAAGCTACATTTTGACTGGTGAAAGATGAACCTGAAAAGCTTGAAAATTCTTTTTACTCAGACAATGTCTAAGTGATGGCATTGTTATTTAAATACCTTCACTCCATAGATATGTGATGGTAATTTCCCTACTTTACATTATGTGTTCTTATAAGATTTACAGGTAAAAGGGAAAAACAGAAAAAGGTTTAGATGCATTTTTAAGCCTCAATTTCCACATCAGTGTGCTTAGCCCTTACTTTAAATTGTCTTTTTCTTTTTTTAAAATATATCTTTTTTTCCTTATTTATTTATTTATTTATTTATTTATTTATTTATTTATTTATTTAAAGCTGGAAATAAAATCCTGCAGATGAAAAATGCAGGAGAAACCCAGAAACATGAGTTATTTAATGTCCTAGTTTGAGTTAGAACAAGAATATTTCTGTTAAGTGATTTTGCTTTTTAGCTTAGTCTCTTCTAAGTAACTGCACTTTCTGAAATTAACTCATTTTCTGTGTCTTTTACAGAGACTGCCTGCAAAAAAATTAGGGTAGAGTTTCATACAAGAAAGAAGGAGATGGCTTCAAATGCCCTTTGGATTAAATATTTATCATGCAACAGACTTCAAGAACCTACTCAGTAAGCACTTTCATAAAGGTGTTCTGCATTAGAGCTTGGCATGCCTGCATTGACTTCCCCAGTGACTTCCACATTGTCTGTTTCAACAAAGAATCACAGAATGTCAGGAGCTGGAAGGGACCTCCAAAGCTCATCCAGTCCAACCCCCCTGCCAGAGCAGGGTCACCTAGACCAGATCACACAGGAACATATCCAGGTAGGTTTTGAATATCTCCAGAGAGGGAGACTCCACAAACCCCCTGGGCAGCCTGTTCCAGTGCTCTGTCACCCTCACAGGGAAAAAAATCCTCCTCATGTTTAAATGAAACTTCCTATGGCTCAACTTCCACCCATTGCCNAGAAAGATGGAAAAGGGCTTGGGGGTGCTGATGAACGAGAAGCTGGACATGAGCAGACAGCATGAGCTTGCAGCCCAGAAGGTAAACCACATCCTGGGTTGCATCAAAAGATGAATTGCCAGCAGGTCCAGAGAGGGGGTTCTACCACTTTGTTCTGGTGAGACCTCTCCTGCAACACTGCATCCAGGTCTGGAGCTTTCAATATAGAAAGGACATGGACTTAATGGAGCAGGTCCAGAGGAGAGCCATGAAAATGATGAGAGTTGGAGCAGCTCTGCTGCTGAGGGAGCTGGGGTTGTTCAGCCTGGAGAAAAGGAGGCTCTGGGGAGACCTAATAGCAGCCTGCCAGTATCTGAAGGGGGCTACAAGAAGGATGGAGAGAGACTTGTTTGCAAAGGTCTGTGGTGATAGGACGAGGAGCGATGGCTTCAAACTAGAGCAGAGCAGATTATATTGGGTGTTAGGAACAAATTCTTTACCATGAGGGTGGTGGAACACTGGAACAGGTTTAGGGCCCATCCCTGGAGATATTTGAGGTGAAGCTCAACAGGGTTCTGGGCAACCTGATCTAGTTGAGGATGTCCCTGCTGACTGCAAGGGTGGTTGTGCTAGATGGCCTTTGGAGGTCCCTTCCAACTTAACCCCTTCTATGATTCTATGATGATTCTATGATCTCTATGCAGGCAGACAGTTGTCCTGAGAAACTGGCAACTCTGGCATCTGAGTCAGGAGTAAAGAGCAGCTCCTTTACTTTCAGGTGATGGGTTTACTCCTTTTCTTCAAGTCTTCTATTTTAATAATGTTTTCCAGGTGAAAATACCTTCATTGTGTTCAGAGACAAATGAGCTGGAGAAATGATATAACAGAATGAGCTCCTTAG
The DNA here is from genome assembly GCA_013399055.1 of Ramphastos sulfuratus. Lineage (NCBI taxonomy): Eukaryota > Metazoa > Chordata > Aves > Piciformes > Ramphastidae > Ramphastos > Ramphastos sulfuratus. The sequence goes on from WBNM01029897.1 coordinate 13,493, forward strand.
GGGTAACCTTGGTTCATAAACTGAATAAGTCTCTGTAATAATTCAACCAGAACATTTCAGCTACCTGCCCTCCTCCCTTCAGGTACTAGGGGTTAACGTGAGTCTCCCTGGAGCTGTCTCTCCCCAGGCTCAGCCAGCTCCATCCCTTAGCCTCTTGTCTCAGAGTAACTGCTCCAGTCCAAACCACTTTGGGCCCTCTCACTGAAGTCATTATGTTTTGTCCATATTTTCCCAGGGGAATGGTGGAGTTACTGTCCCTGGAGGTGGTAAAAAAACATGTAGATGTGGCATTTCAGGAGATGGTTTAGTGGGCATAGGAGGTGCCCCTGCCTATGGCAGGCGGTTGGAACTAGATGATCCTTGAGGTCCCTTCTATGATTCTGTGTTGGGTTGATGGTTGGACCTGATGATTTTAGAGGTCTTTTCCAACCTTACTGCTCTTATGACTCTGAAACCAGTCTCAGCACTCTGTATTCTGACCATTTCAGTCTAAAAGGATTGCTACACCACGAGAGCATTTTAACAACACAGCTCACCTGTGAAATGGAGGCAGAATCTTACTTTTCTCTTTGCTTGGATAAAAGCAGAATAATTTTAATCTCAGCTATCCTTACTCTTCTGATGAATTTTAAAGCAACCTTAATGTATTTATGAATGATAGTGAACTTAATATTTATTTTGATATTTAAGCTGGTAGCTTTGCAACCTAAATGTGCTCTGATCCAGAAGCTGCTCTTTCCCTCTATTATATGTAATTGCATATTACATGCATATTACTTTGCATTCATGCTAGATTTGAATAAGAATATTTTAACAGACTAGAGTGAAGATTAAGGCATGTAAATAGTGTTCTTCTGAGGTAAAGCACCACAGAAATCAGTAGAGTTACACAAAGATAAACACTTCCCAGTCAATGAATTGTTGGACAGATTTAAGATTTGCCAAATTTAAATGAATCATAGAATGGT
>WBNM01029900.1:0-62688 GCA_013399055.1 Ramphastos sulfuratus
TGTTAATGCCTTACAGTAGTATTTTTATCGGCAGCCAGCATGGTGCAACAGGACTGTCTGTAAAGCAAAACCCTTGGTGCTGGAGACACTTTCACACTAGGTACACCTCAGGGAGAGAAACAAAGCAGTATTTCAAACTTGCTGTAGTCTGTCCCCACAGGTTAAAAGTCCATTAGCAGTTGGAGCTTATTTAGATATGCTCCTGGCAGTTTAGTTTTATCACCAAATTCTACAGCCCAAAACTTTTCCACGATGAAAACCTGGGAAGTTCAATTTAGAAGCACATTCTTCATCCAAACTAAACTGTTACTGTAGATGTATACAGAGTTAGGATTTGTGTACTGTGAAACCAGACTTTGGGCTTGTTGGCACATTCAGTCTGCTATCCAGGCAATTGCAATGCCTTTGGTAAACTGTCCACCGTCCAGATCGAATTGCATTATTGACCCTCACTGCTTATGTTGGAGTGCCTTTCTTTAGCACCAGTGAGGTGCATGTAATGTTTCAGATGAAGGTCCAGCACCAGCTACACTGCCAGAGTTGCTACCCTTGATGAAAATGCCTTGCTCAGTACTTCGATTGCATCTGACACCACCTCCTTCTCTCACTCCACAGATGACTGATTTAAGAGACAAAGAGCAATGGCACAACAATTCTGTTAAAGATAAAGTGAAAATCTGCTGGCCTGAGTTCAAGAGTGAAGGATTCCAACACTCTCATTTTCTCAGAAACATTATTCTTGCCTTTGACCTTAACAAGTTTTTCTTGCTATTCAGGTTTTAAAAGCCTCTGATGAATTTAAGGGCAAAACACTTTCGTTTTCAATAAGAAATCAGGCCAAACACAGTATGAGGCAGACTAAATTAAAAAGTACTCCCTGGGAACAAAGTGCAGACTAATAACAGATACTCTAAATCACCTAATGGTGGGTCTCACCAGCAAATGTCACTGCTAAATCAGGTATCCTTTATTACCGTAGGCAAGGGATTGCATGGAAAATTTAAATCTCACAAAGGGAACCATTGATTTTAAAGGAGAAGATAAACACCTACTAATAATGTACCTGGCAACAATATAACTTTACAGGTATTCAGCATTATAAACTGTGTGTCTTATGTCCTCTGGGCAAACAGCCATAGGTCTCTCTAGTTTATTACTCACATCAATGTGTTTCACTTAAAAGGCTCTTCTACCACCCACAAGAAAGAAATGTATGTGCAGAGTTCAGCACTTTGCACATGGAGCACAATCAGCAGCATATTCCTTCATTTCAGGAATATTAGAAATTTTTAATTTCCAACCCAGTTGTAAGCAGTAGAGTGATTCAGCAGAGATAAAGCAATAATTGACAATATCTTCTAGCAAGAGCACAACAGAGTTGGTATTTTTCTCCTCCTGTTCCCGTACTACTATTAGGAAAAGCTACCAAAAGGCTAATTTCAACAACAGAAAGAAAGATTTATCTGTTCCCACAACCCAAGCCTGCACTTTCACTCCATAGCCCTTTCAGAACCTCCCTTTGACTACCTCCATAGGCAAGGAGAGAGCACAGATGGAAATCCCAATGCCTAGACAGCATGTGGAGAAGGATCTGCTTTCACATCCCAGCAGTTCACCACTCCTCTGTCTACATTATACCTTTCACTAACGTGAAAAATGTCTAAAGTAGAACTACCTTAACCTTTACAAACAAATACTTATGTTTCCCTGACCGCTTCTTTATTAAACTAAAGCAGAACTTTGAAGACTAAAATCTGTCAGGACAGTCCTGACAAAAAGCTAATCAGAATTTGTATTTCATTGGCAATTTGAGATCTGCCCTTGATAATATTTCATATTAAGGCTTTTTGCCGAACTCTAACCTAAATTCTAACCCCTGTTCTTTATAAATTTTACAGAAAATTTTAGTTTAGATTTGCTTAGTGTTGTTGTCACGGGTGTCATACTACCACATTCCTGTCTTCACTTGCAAAATAGAAAAACTGACAGATGCCTCTCATACAACAGAATGCAATAAATTAGAACAATAAGCAAGTACATTGAAACAGAAAGTGAATTATTTGCATCAACTTATTCAAAACCTCCGTAGAAGAACATTTGTTATCATCACTAGAACATACTAATGCTTTTTGGCACCTTAGTGCTCTTCCCACTGACAAAACACATCCAGCAACCCTTTTCTTATTTTATATCAAGGCAAAAATGGGGCAGAAAAAGTGACATGTTAGGTGCTGCCATCTCACTACATGCTTTTCACAAAGATACAAAATATTTTCAGTGAAGGGCAGAAGTTTCAGTCAGTAGCTCTGCCGAGCATTGTAGTTTATCTGGACTAAAACTACAAAGACATTATACCTTTATACTCAGTAAACTTTTAATCAGTTCCCTGCAGCTGTTATTTGCAGCATCTTTGGTTCTGCTTCCTAAGAACACTAATTGAGATTCGATATCATTATCTGATGCTATGAATATTTTCACATAGTGAACATCAGGCTCAACATTTTAAGTACTGTGAACTAGTTTCAAGTAACAAATATATATTACAAGAACAACAATCAAAACAAACAAAAAAAACCCAACAAACAAAAAAATATATAATTCACAAGCATTCTTCCAATCATAGGCAACAGTGGTCTTATACTATACATTATATTCTCATATAACACTGGCACTGGTTAAAGTTTGTCCCCAGTTAGCAGTCAAGGTGTAAATTCACAGTACGAGTTTCTTCCTTTAACACAGCAAAGATGAATAGTGAATATAGATCCTAAGCTTGAGAAAACAATAATCTCTAGTCTCATGTGAAAATCGTCTTTTATTATTGAATTGCAAAGGATAACCTGAGATTCAGAATTTTAATCTGAAGTTTAATATGGTCTGAGAAGGCTCATTTCAAATTTGGAGACTATAATTTAGCTTTAGACAGAACAAATTAGAATCTTCTATTAACAGATACCCTTATACAACCAGTCTAAAGGCTGAAACATCTACCTTGTAAACCATGTCAAGTGGCATTAGCAATAAAATATATTTTGTGGTCTTTCTTGCCAGTTATTTGCAAAGTTGCTACACATTCATATATTGCATTCAAATCAATGTGAAGAAGCATTTGGATATTGAAATTTCACCTTTTCTAAAAAAGTTTTGACTTTATGTCAAAAACTGATACATACCACAAATAACTAGATTTACAAGACCTCAACATTTCACTGAGTATTGGTATGCTATGTGCCATGCTAGTAATGTCTCACCCTATAATTTCATTCTGCAAGTTTTCCTTGTAGCGTCATAATTCTCAAAGTGGTAGGGCTGCCAAATTTGGGATTACTTATCTAAGAAATGCAGTGTTTGACAGCAAAGTACTGAGATACATTAGGCCCAGCAAGATGAACAGTGCATACAATATACACATCATAAGATGAAAAAGCTTTGAACGGTGAAGAACAGCAAACAGTCCATTTTTCTTTTCCCATGTGCTGCATGTTGCCCTAGAAGATGCAGCTCTGATGCCCATGGGATCTCCTTGGTCTTTGCACCATCTCTGTTCGCTAATGCTCTGCCTCCTGAGCTGCTACCATAAAGTAGCTACATGTTTCTTTGCACATCCACATAAGGATTAACTGTATTGATTTTAGACTGCAAACTATTCAGCTAAATGCCTAGTACACAAGGTAAATAAAATGTTTGTGTTCCCATTTGCTTCCATAAAACAGTTTTCATTTTTTTCTTTTCCTAGCACTTAAATATCTCCCAGAGAACATTCATGAGGCGAAAACATGGGAGCAAAGCAGAATGTATAAGCATACATCTAAAGATAAGTCTGTCCTAGATGTCTGCAGTCAATAACTACCACCCTATGAAGTTTCATGTGGAGTGTTTGCTCTAACAGAAAAAAAAAAAGGAAAAAAGAAAGAAAAAAAAAAGAAAAAGAAAAAAAATCTCTGTTCTCACCTTGCAGTCACCTTGTAACAGAGTCTGATGCCCTGCACTTCTGGATCACAGACTGCCATCTGGACTTTTGTCTTCCTCTGATTTCAGCCTCTGATTTCACCTCACAGTTGTTAATTACTTGCACTGCTTACAAACAAGCACCCTGCCCATCATCATATAAATTATAAATGTCTTTTCCCTCCTGATTCTCTGCTATGTTCCTGCTGCTAAATGTCCTTCATTTCAAATTATTTATGCTAGGTTTTGCCTTTAATAACACTTGGATGAAAAGCAAATTTGAAGTGATCCACGCTGTGAGAGAGGCCTCTCTCTGAACATGCAAATCACCTGGGGAGGTGATGGTTACATCAAGAACTGAGGAATGTCTCAACAAAGATAAACACATCCTGGGTGGTTCACCTGATAAGACCACTGTTGCCCAGGGATGGGTGTGGTGAACAGGTGGGAGGCAAAGGTGGACAGAGACTACTCATGTGCTGACCCCTGCTGTCACATGGAAGATCCTCTGGAAATCCACTTATTGCAGTGTTAATGTGACCCAGGTGGAGCTGCAATAAATGAACAATATAAAAAGTCGCAAGTTATGCCTGCTCAGTGGAGGAAAAACATCATGAACCACACTACACACTGGAACTTGGCAGGGTCCTGGGATGTCCCTACCCTCCTCCCAGCCAAAGACATCACAAGCTGAAAAAGACTCAGATCCTTGGATGTTTCCCCTCACCTCCTTCCAGCCAAAGGCAGAAAAGCACCCTGGAGTGGTAATATCTCTCCTGCTCTCTCTCTCTTTCTTCATTTTCCTTCCCCTCTCTCTCCCTTTTCTTCCTTTCTCAGCTCCATTTACTCCATTCTTTAATAAATAGCCTTGCTTTGATATCTGGCCTCATTTGTGCCTTAATTTCACACATAGGAATGTTCTAAAATAACTCCATCCCTTTCCTAACTTCTGGACCAAGACACACCGCCAATAGGCTCTTCAAGAAAATGTGTTTTCTCTTAGCCTTGCCTTCATGTCTAGTTTAAGAAGCTTAAACTGAACAACCAGGAGGGGCAGAGATGTGTGTGGAAATCAACAACAAAGCAAAACCAGTAAATTTTTAAAGATCGCCTATTGAACAAGTCATATTTCTATATGTTTACAAATAGCTACCCGTACTCTTATGAGATCTTGCAGACTATCAGTTTCCACTGCAGCCTACTTGCATCATTGCAAGCTTTAGTTTGTAAGAAAAGATAATGCAACACATTACAAAAGGAAAGTTTTAGCAATGGGAAATCGACTGCCAAACAGTTCTGTTCTGTTAATATTGTATCAGCATGAAAAATGAAGCTGTTTGAACTGAAGAATTAGGCAACCTTGAGTAATCAAACAAGTCAACAGATACAATGAAGGAAAATATTAAGAAAGCATATTCTTACAGATAAGATCCTAGACTGGAATTCTTACAGAGAAGATCATAAATTGGATCCAGAAAAGAAAGCTTTATGTTTCCCAAGAGTGTTAGGTTTTCAGAGATCCATGCTATGATCCTCAAACCAGCCACTTTTGTAACACAAGAGCAGAAGAACCTATTAATGCAAAGAAGTAATTTTTTTTTTAATCCCGTACAGTGGTTAAGCACTCAGAAGCATACAAATGTACAAATCATCAACTTCACATTTCCAGAGGTAATTAGCTGCAAATATGTTTTTCAGAGTGTCATCCCACTGACTCTGATTCTGCTCCAGTAAGGCAACTATTTTTCTACTCTCTACTTTCAGTTAAGGTTTCCAGTATCTTGTACAGTAGAAGGAATAAACTAGTTAGTAACTATAGCAAAGGAATTTCCTGGGACTCCCTCTACCCAGAGAGATGAAGAAGCTAACAAGAAAGGACCAACACTCCTGCAGATTACACCCGCAAAATGTTTTTGAATAGCATACTATTTTTCACTACCAAGTCAGTTTTTAATGGATGACTGCCTATAAGCAACTACCTCCTTCATTACTATAGCACGTACAGCTTGAGTAGTTCCCACTTAGAGCAAATTCAGTACCAGCAACAACGCTGAAAAACCTTGAATGTGTTAGAAGGCACATTCCAGCCTAGCCTCCATATCTAGGAACTTGCACAACAGAGAATACTTCCCAACCAGAGAGACGATCCCAAGGATCTTTTTCAACCTGAATGTTTCTGTGATTCTGTTATGTACCCAAGCTCAGTGATGCATGTGTCAAGAGTGAAACTTGCACTTTAGTTTTGTTCTTAAGAGTAATAGTGTTTTCAGGAGCAGAACTCAGCATCACTTAGAGACACAGGGAACTTCTCTATGCACTGCATGGTGGAATGGCAGCCCACAAGGCATACAATCAGAAGCACTGGAAATCAGAATGCCCCTTAAAATTCTCCCACTATTAAACAGGAATGAAAGACGATGATAAAAAAAATCATATTCAAGTCTAAATTTTGAATGCCTTAGGAAGAAAAAAAGAATAAAAAAAAAAAAAAAGCACCAGCAACAACCCATTCTCTTCAAAACACCTACCACAGATCCTGAGCCAGGGGATAACAGTATGTTTACATTAACTTTCAAAATAAAATAATTAATGCAGACACGCAAGAAAATAGTTCTCCTGAAGTTTTAATTATTTTCTTTCAGGCACAGATGAGTATAATGACACAAATTAGATATTCTAATGTAAATCAAGTCCATTTCTGAAAGTCACAGAGACCTGAGCAGCCACACAGAATAAAATCTTGCTGAAGTTCCCTCAACCAAAGGACAAACCTAATGCTTCTCATAGCACACAAGCATGGAAATAGATTTTCTCCACCTTGTATACAAATGCACACAACTCAAAATTAATTCCTTCCAAGAGAGTGAGATGGCTAGCAGTTATATGAGAAACTAATGGGAATTATAATTAAGGAACCAGAAAAAAATGTGGTAGACACAGTGATGTGGGTTTGGGAGGTACCTGCCCCCCCACACTTTGTAAAATGACCCAGGCTAAAACTCAGTTGGCTGGAAGTTTAGATGAAGCTATATTTACAGCTCAGCACAATATACAAGCAGATATATACACTATATACAGGAATATTTACAGAAATATACAAGGTAAAGGTAATACAGAAACACAACACCCCTCCCAGAAATCAGAGACCCCAGGAGGGGCTCCCAACCACCCTTCCACCTTCTCCCCACCCCTATACCTCACCCCAAGGTTTTGAGGATCGGCCAGAGGAGGAGTTAGAAGAAAAAGTGGTTAGTGAATTAATTTGTCGGAGAGAAGAAGCCAGAAGTTGCTAACAGCCCCAGACACTGTGCCCCAAGCCCGATTATCTTATCTTTTCTTTTGGGTTCTTTCTTAAACATCACAGCAAGCCCATGAGTGAAGTAGACATCACCATTGTTTTCCTTTCACAGCCTGCAATATATTTTTCTCTATTAAAATATTCCAATTAGCCTTAAACCAGCACACACAGCCATTCAATACCTCTTATGTTTCATTCTAAATTTTAAATAATTAACTTTTAAAACCAAACAGACAGTAACTGGGTTTTAATAACTCAGAGAACAGCAGGTAAGGGAACAATATCCAGCAAATAACAAAGGAAATAAAGGAAATGGTCTTAGAAGATCCAGATAACTCAAAATCATGGTTCAATGTATTTCATTTTATCCTTCTGGGACTTCATACAATCTTGAAGCTCATTCATGTTCTTGGCTTAGTTTCTTCCTTAGCAAGACTTCAACATTTTCATATACTGCTGTCATACTATAGTGACTTGCAGTTTCTACTATAGTCACAAGTACAGGGTTGTACTTAAATTCTGCTAATTTTGTTCACGGCCCTCTCTGTAAGATGTATGAATAAATTCAAAGATACACTCCTGCAGATTATACCTGCAAAAGCTCTTTGGATAGCATACTATTTATCACTGCCAAGTCAGATTTTGATGGACGGCTGCAAAGAAAAGGGGACTTGTCTATATGCAACAAGCAGTTACGGGCAAGTTGTATATCTGCATTGATCTCTGTTAAGAAGAGAGTTTGACATGGGTGGGCACTGATGCCCAAGAACACTTAATTTTGATGTATTTTGCAACTTATTTAAGAATATATGCTGTATTATATATAAGGACAATGAGATAGAAGTCACTCTATTGTCCTTTTTTTTTCCATCACATGGAAGTACAGAAAGAGTGCTGTGGGTTTACGATATTTGAAACCCTGCATATTCTTAAATGCGCAAAGGAATTTCACGTAGGTTTGTATGAAGAACTTAGAAGAGACTTCCAAAAGTCTGAATTCTCTTAGAAAGAATAAAGAAGCACTTCAACTAGTGCCAAGACTTTGGAAAAAAATTGTAGTATTTTTCCCTGTCCCTCAATATCCTATGCATTTGTTTATTTAAATAAGTCCACTGTGAGATTCACAGATACATGGTATATATCTGATATGACTAAGCCAAGGGCAGCTGGCTTAGCAAAGAAATCACTACAAATGCATCTGAAGCCCCCAGGTGGGCAATGAGCCCACCAATGATGGCATCTCCAAGTTACTCTCTGGGAAAGCTTCTTCCCCAGAACACTCCAGTGGTTACTAAAATGGCTACATTGCTTAAAAGTTTCCAAGGCCCACAGTACAGTTCAAATCCTACCAAGTCACTCATGTTTAGTAAGTCTTTTAAAAATTACAACAATTTTTTGTTGCTACTTAATCATAAATCACAACATTAATGACCAGCACTCCTCTCAGTCATGAGCTAATGCATGGGTTACTGTGCAGAAAGTCAGCAGGATTATTCTGACTGTTGGACTATGAAGTAGCAAGCAGTGATCCAGCTGCCACATGACTAACAGGGGCTAGATATTGTCACACCTTATTTCCTACAAACCATAATGCACAATTTATCTTGAAGTCACATCTCACAAAGTGGAGTATATCTTATCCTGAGACATGTTACTACACCCCTGAGCATCAGCTATTAGAGACTTGGTAATCAAGTGAATCCGAGCCGACCCAATAGTTAAACTGCTTAACCAGTTTCAATGTCTGGCCCTTATTCTTTTCTCATAGCAGTGCAAATCAATTGAGTGATACTATTCCTAATTTTAACCATGTATCTGAGAGAAGAATCTGGTCTTGAATGTCCTTTGACCTTATCTGGACAGATGGGAACTAGGAATCATTCTTTCCATTTAGGAGTGTTACTTTTGAAAGAGTCATCAAGAGAGAAATACAAATGCCAGCCTGCTTCTCTCTTTCTTGTAAAGTTGGAGATTCTGCTCCCCCACTGCACTGCAAGAGTAGCACAATACTGCAGGTGCTGCAAAGAAAAGGCAGCCATCGTCTGCAGGAGGCAGAGGAGCTCTATTCCATTCGCGCCTTGTGTTTTGACTGGTGCCAGCAGAGTCAGCAAGCAAAGCCTTCAACAGCAGGTCAGCAACTCTCCTTTTCTTATGTTTACTTGACTGAATTTCAGGCAGCCAGTGAGATCACTGACAGCAGAACCCATGGGACCTGAAGACCCAAAGGCCTTCTTTTCATGCATCCTTAGAAAGCCCTGGCAGCCTTCCTCTGCTGCCACTGCTGCCAAGTTCACTGCTGGCTGTCAGACTTACACCCTATTAAAACAAGATTAAAGAAGCAAAAGATTGCCTGCAACCACCTTGCACACTCCTTAGAGTCCTACAGTGATGTTGGATCATCACCCTCAGGCATCTTGGTCAGGCGCCTTAATGTTCTTCACTCCACACTGCTGCTGGCTCAAACACATCTCTGAACTGCCCATTTCAACTTCTCATCCTGCCAACACAGCCATAAGGAGCCCTAAGAGGCACACTCTCATGTCCCAGTGAGGCCCAGGGTTTATTCTCACTTCAAAGCATGGTCTCACAGGTGATTTTAAGTCCCTCTTTTATTGTTTCAGCCCTGTTGGTAATTTTTTTTATGCAGTACACATATTATAAACATAGATACAAATGAGACAGGTTATCATTCTGCTTTCTTGAGAAGATATGCCTTTTAAAGTCTCTCCTGGTAATAAGCAGAAACAACCACTGCTGGAAAGCACTTGGAGAGAAATAGCATCAAGAGCACAATGTAAATAATTAACGAAACCATTCTTTTAGATTGCATTATGCAAAGAGGAATAAATCATCAGACATGCATTAAATATTGCATGAAAGTTATCATAAAGTTGGAGAACCAAGTGTCTTTCCCTGTCATTTCAGAACAAGGAACAGTCATCAATACATTTGAGAAGTGCCTCTTATCCTCTTTGTAGCAGTGATGGAAATGGACTCTCTTGAATTCTACATACACTAAGTTTTCGACATCCACTTACATTTCTAGAAGGTTAGAAATACAGCTGGGGGGAAAGTAAGAGGGGAAAAAAAAAAAAAAAAAGCCCCAAAACTATTAACAAGCCTTTTTAATGACCTGTCAGAAAGGGTTATTACTATCTCAACTCACTGACTTAGCAATAAGCAGCTATGTTGCTGAATGACTACTGAAACAAAATATCCTCCTCCCTAAGTGATACTTACTAGCAATAAATCCATCATCTACAGAAAGAAACAAGGGGAAAAAAGTTTAAAAAAAAAAACAAACTACCAAAAAAACCCAAGTCTCTATTCATAGTGTTGCCAAAAGAGCATCTAATGTAGTATCATCAGAATTAATAAGTAGAAAACCACTGAGCTCAATGATCCACATCACTTACTCTCCATTTAACATTAGTTTTTCAGGATCAATCGATGTGGTGAATGTCTTGTGATTTTTACTAATGTTACATTTTCTCTGAAAACACTGATAAAACCTTAGTACTACTATTGACTTTCCAAACCAGAAAATACTTTTTTGCAACACAGAGTTCACCTGGAACTGTAAAAAGTATATATATATTGCCATTTATCTGATTTATCTTTATATTTGTCTATTTTAAACCAGATATTTTTCAGGTTTCCCTTTGACACTTCTGTTCATTATCAATAGCATATCTGCTCAAATTTCAGCAGTTTCGCCTCATGAATCTTTAGCTGCTGTNTAGGAATCATTCTTTCCATTTAGGAGTGTTACTTTTGAAAGAGTCATCAAGAGAGAAATACAAATGCCAGCCTGCTTCTCTCTTTCTTGTAAAGTTGGAGATTCTGCTCCCCCACTGCACTGCAAGAGTAGCACAATACTGCAGGTGCTGCAAAGAAAAGGCAGCCATCGTCTGCAGGAGGCAGAGGAGCTCTATTCCATTCGCGCCTTGTGTTTTGACTGGTGCCAGCAGAGTCAGCAAGCAAAGCCTTCAACAGCAGGTCAGCAACTCTCCTTTTCTTATGTTTACTTGACTGAATTTCAGGCAGCCAGTGAGATCACTGACAGCAGAACCCATGGGACCTGAAGACCCAAAGGCCTTCTTTTCATGCATCCTTAGAAAGCCCTGGCAGCCTTCCTCTGCTGCCACTGCTGCCAAGTTCACTGCTGGCTGTCAGACTTACACCCTATTAAAACAAGATTAAAGAAGCAAAAGATTGCCTGCAACCACCTTGCACACTCCTTAGAGTCCTACAGTGATGTTGGATCATCACCCTCAGGCATCTTGGTCAGGCGCCTTAATGTTCTTCACTCCACACTGCTGCTGGCTCAAACACATCTCTGAACTGCCCATTTCAACTTCTCATCCTGCCAACACAGCCATAAGGAGCCCTAAGAGGCACACTCTCATGTCCCAGTGAGGCCCAGGGTTTATTCTCACTTCAAAGCATGGTCTCACAGGTGATTTTAAGTCCCTCTTTTATTGTTTCAGCCCTGTTGGTAATTTTTTTTATGCAGTACACATATTATAAACATAGATACAAATGAGACAGGTTATCATTCTGCTTTCTTGAGAAGATATGCCTTTTAAAGTCTCTCCTGGTAATAAGCAGAAACAACCACTGCTGGAAAGCACTTGGAGAGAAATAGCATCAAGAGCACAATGTAAATAATTAACGAAACCATTCTTTTAGATTGCATTATGCAAAGAGGAATAAATCATCAGACATGCATTAAATATTGCATGAAAGTTATCATAAAGTTGGAGAACCAAGTGTCTTTCCCTGTCATTTCAGAACAAGGAACAGTCATCAATACATTTGAGAAGTGCCTCTTATCCTCTTTGTAGCAGTGATGGAAATGGACTCTCTTGAATTCTACATACACTAAGTTTTCGACATCCACTTACATTTCTAGAAGGTTAGAAATACAGCTGGGGGGAAAGTAAGAGGGGAAAAAAAAAAAAAAAAAGCCCCAAAACTATTAACAAGCCTTTTTAATGACCTGTCAGAAAGGGTTATTACTATCTCAACTCACTGACTTAGCAATAAGCAGCTATGTTGCTGAATGACTACTGAAACAAAATATCCTCCTCCCTAAGTGATACTTACTAGCAATAAATCCATCATCTACAGAAAGAAACAAGGGGAAAAAAGTTTAAAAAAAAAAACAAACTACCAAAAAAACCCAAGTCTCTATTCATAGTGTTGCCAAAAGAGCATCTAATGTAGTATCATCAGAATTAATAAGTAGAAAACCACTGAGCTCAATGATCCACATCACTTACTCTCCATTTAACATTAGTTTTTCAGGATCAATCGATGTGGTGAATGTCTTGTGATTTTTACTAATGTTACATTTTCTCTGAAAACACTGATAAAACCTTAGTACTACTATTGACTTTCCAAACCAGAAAATACTTTTTTGCAACACAGAGTTCACCTGGAACTGTAAAAAGTATATATATATTGCCATTTATCTGATTTATCTTTATATTTGTCTATTTTAAACCAGATATTTTTCAGGTTTCCCTTTGACACTTCTGTTCATTATCAATAGCATATCTGCTCAAATTTCAGCAGTTTCGCCTCATGAATCTTTAGCTGCTGTTTTTCATCCTGCACTGAAACTCCAGATCCTCCTCAGGCATAATAAAAGTAAGGCAGTGCGGTATCTGCACAAAACACAAAAGAGGATTAAAACATAATGGGTACCTGCTTTGCAGTAGTGGGTGTAGGAACCCCATAGTAACTACTTATCTTAATCAAGATTATGTGCCAGTACCTGCACGTCTTCAACTTCTAATACTCAGCCTACACTGTAGAAAGTGCAAAAGGAGTTGGAGACTCTGTGAATACAGGAACATTTCTGCTGGCAGAGTATCCACATAAAAGCAAAATACCTCTTTCTATATTTTTGACAATTTTTTTATCTTATAAGACACCACATGCTAAAGCCACTAATAGAATATTTTTACTTCACTACTACATGAAAATAAGGTGAATTCTGAAAGTGCTCATTGAATAGAGGTATTTTTTAAACAGCAAGATAAAAATTATGTTCACCATCAGAGTAAAAGTTTTGCTGTTAATTATTTCTAGAGGATTTTTGATAGTTGTGAAATTGTGCACTATGCAGAATTAAGAAAGGCCAGAAATCTAAGACATGCAAAGCAGTGATTATTGGGGGAAATTATTTTAAAATACAATGGCAATATGCATGACTGCATGTAATAAACATAAAGACTCACAGCCTAAATCCTAGCATCCAGACAAATCTTGGATGATAAAACTCTTTCTTAAAAGCATGGGAAGGGAACATTTTGCAGTTTCTCAAAAACTTCAGCAGTTGTGTGGAATCAGAGCATTTCAGAGATGGTACCAAAATGCAGGCTCCTAGTTCAGAACCAAGAAGAAACAGATACAGCAAAATTTCCTAGAAGTCCAGATGTCACAAAAGTATGACAAAACTGGAAATCTTCTCATCTTAAATAATAAACACTTGTATACTTGAGCATAAACTCTGTCAGTTCAGTGGCTGCTTTTCCAGCAGGAGAGAGTAGCTTCCTCATTGGAGTAGGAAGGTCCTGGGTTCTGAACCAAAAGGTAATGTTGACTCATCCTCTAGCTGGAAAGGTGTCTGCATATTGCTTCTAGTTTTGCCTCAGATTCATCAATTTCCAAAGCAAGATGCTGATACCAAGAGCAGGTTTAACACAGAGTCGCCCACGGTGATACCATGATAAATAAGCAAAGCTGTTGCTATGTATACACTAATGTACTTGGCTGCTTTTCCTCTTTTTCTAAGTAGATCGGGACCTTAGTCTTGGACAGTTTGCAATGCCAAGAACACCAAATATTACATCTGCAGTTCATTATATTCCAGTTGCACCGCTTGTACTGCAAGAGAATACAGGTGAATTTTTCACTCTTCCTAATTCAGACACAAATGGGCAGCCAGGCACAGCCCAGCCTAGAATACACAACATCATATTTCACCTGAGCTTATGGCCTAAAGCTCCTGTCCCATGTGTTCTGTAATAGGGCCAGGTGTGTTCAGACAAAAAGCAGTTTGGTTTCTGGTACCACAGTTCTAATCAGACTTGTTCTCTGATTACTTGATTACTGATTACTTTCAAATTACTTGAAATGTTATTATTTTGTCAAGCATCTAGCCAATCTCTGATATGCAATAATAGAAGTATACCAAATCAATACCTTTTAACATTTTGTTATAGTTATTTAGCTTATAAGAGGCCTATCAAGTTGCCCTGTGTCAATTCCAATAGCCTAACAAATTAAGAATCATCTTCTCACAACATCCAGCATAGCACAAAACTATTATCCTGCTTTCTCTAGACAAGCAAAACAGAAATCCACGCAATGAAACATCAGTGAGAAACAAAGTACTAAATACATTACTTGATATTATTCTGCACAGAGCACATGTGCTCAGTTGTCTTCCAATGAACAAAGCATAGCTGTTGTGTCTGACTTGTGTTATCCTATAACATTGCATAATTCTAACAGCAAACTCAAGATTAAATAGGCAAGCAAGGAGCTGGACTGTTTCCCAGAAAGGTCTCTGAAGGCAATCTATCCTTCTTAGCAACTAGTGAGCAACCAAGAGATGATTACTGTGGATTAAAGAATTAGATAATAAAACAAAAAGTCTAATCAGAAACACTGTTGCCAGCATTTTATTGTCACAGGGCCCACTGGAATAAAATAAAAACCATAAAGCTCTAAAAGGACTTCCATTTTGTCACAAAGTTAACCAAAGGAATAGAAAAATCACAGATTAGAGACATGTTGCAAAGATGGCAGAAATCCACACTACTGAAAATCTTTCAAGGAATGTGAATGAAAAAATTATGAGTATTTTTTAGTAGCTTTAATGGCTTGGCTAAATTTAAATGAGTCAAATCTCCTGGCACTGCACTTAGCATTTGCAGACACTGTAATACCTCATACATTTAAAATAGCTGGGTCAAACTTAGATCTGGCCAAAGCAAGCATAGTTCTCCTAAAGGCAGAACATTCTTGTTCAGCAATACCAAGGACAAATTCAGGCTTCTGACTAAAGGCCAGAAAAGGTGGGTTAGTGGTTGCATTCTGTACCCTAAGATCTTACATGCTGCTGAAGTTTTCTATTCAACTAGCAGCACAGTAGTCAGAGGAAAAGACTAGATGAGACATGTAATCCAATGCAGAAGACCAAAGAAGACACTGCGGGAATAAAATGCATTTATGCAGATCATGTAACACCTATACAACCTCTGTTTTTCCACTCCATACATTGGAGCAGCAAAGGCAAGGATGACAGTTCAGAAACCCTGACCTTTGGTTCAAATGGAATACTTGAGATTTCTAGGTAGAGTGAATATTAGTCTGGCTGAGACAAGGGAAATTCCAATGCCATTTCAAACTGTGGTAGCGAAATTCAAGGAGTATCTAACAAAATAGCCTTAAGATTAAAGAGTTTATCAGGTTCCCTCTGAACTTCCTCTTTGCAGAAAGCTCCAGAGACTTTCTTTGAAGTTTTCCTTTACTGTTTCTTCTTCCCATGTGAAAAATGGTGAAAGATGATTATATTGATAGCAAATTAAGGAGACTACATGATCAAACTCAGAGTTCACGGAATTCCAGATTTAAGGTCAACCTAAGTTTCACCGTGCCCCTTCTCACATCTATGTTTTCAAACCATTCATAGCGTACAGTGACACAACTGAACTGATAAATCAAATAGATTTCAGAGGAGTTATGCAAATTTATACACTTTCATAGAATTTCATCACATATATACATTCAGCTCTTGTAGGTAGTCAAATAACTATTCACTATAAATATAAAATTTCTGGTTTGGTCTTTCAGCTTATTATTAACTATTTCCACTCAGCTTCATCTTAAAAGAGATGTTGCAATAATTATTAATTTAGGTTATTGCATACACAGTCTGACATATCAACTATTTGCATTCCTTTGGGTACTATTCAGCTATTTGCATTCCTTTGGGTACTAATTTAATAATTTTTAAAAGGTATCATTTATTTTAGCAGAATTACTTTTGCTTATATTTTCACTAAGAATAAAAGTCAGGCTTGTGGTGGTTATGTACCACACAAATTTGAGATTTGCCCCAAAATAATAAATTGCCACACTTACTCAGAATCTGGAAGTAAAATGAAATTATTATTTACAAAAGTAGGTTAAATATAATACACCCTGCACACCCTGCTGGACAAAGCCCTTGGGTTGTTGCCAGTTAACACAATATTAGCTCTTCCCTGCTTCCGGTCAGTGTTCTTACCATAATCCTAACAATTGTGAGGGGAGCAGCCAAGCCAGGCCAGAAAGAGAGACAAGGGGAAAGGGAAGCAAGAAGACAGCTGAGAACAAACTGTATATCATTCTTTTAGACCAATGGAATGGGATAAACGTATCCCACATTTTGCTCAGCCCTTTAAAGAGTCCATCCTCCTCAAGTCTCTCTTGAATTCTCTGGAAAACTTTTATTTACAATTAAGACACTAATCTTAAAACTGTAACAAGGCCCTGATATGTTACCGTCTCTTTCAGACTCACTGTGATATAAGGTAGTGTTTATTAAAAAGGATGTATTCACTGTGGGGGTGGCAAGACCCTAGAACAGGCTACCCAGAGAAGTTATGAAGGTCACTCTGTAGAGGTGTTCAAGGTCAGGTTGGACTCTGAGAAACCTGGTCTAATGAAAGGTGTCACTGCCCATAGCAGGGAGATTTGAACCAGATGATCTTTAAGGCCCCTTCCAACCCAAACCATTCTGTGATTCTGAATTATCAGATTGGAGGTCTATAGCTACATGTTTCATTCAGCTTCCAAAAACCCTAGAAAAATTGTACATAGGCTGAAATAAACTATTTAAAACAACAAAACATGGTGCAACTATTACAAACATCTAGAACACATGTTTATTTATCGTCTGACAGATTGTCACCTTTGCCAAGGTAAATAGATACTAAGTGAACAGTATATGGAATTGACTTTATAATTAAATAAACAAACAAATAAATAGATAGATAAATAAGTGTTCCACCTTCCAGACTGAAGCTCTTGCCAAGGTTGGCAGTTACAAGCCAAAAATCTTCAAATTCTGAGCCAAACTCAGAAAGTTAACAATGCTGGTTTTTAAATGGTTTTCCCTTCAGCCAGAATCAATGTTAAAGCTTTTCCCAATCCAGTAGAGATTTGTGACCACACTTCACTCTTTGAAAATAAAGTACTAAAAATGCTTATGTTGTCTAGCACAGGGGAAACACCATTAGTTCAGAAAGATATGAACAAACATATCTACACAACTATGCAAAATATTTTTCTCATATCAGATAATTAAGTCTTGAAGTATTTTTGCACTAACCATGTAAAGTGTGCTATTTTTTCTAGAATGTTTGAAAAAAATGTTCCTCTCATTTCCTATCCATTTTTCAAAACTCAGCCTTTTCCCCATATCAGCTCATGCACTTGCAAAAGCTTCTGCATTCATCATCATAATTTTTAAGTTTAATTAATATTCTGTTAACTTGACTTTTCAGATTACTCATGATGATGTTATAGAAAATGCACTTACTTATTCTCCATTGCACTACTGGACACCTCTACACAATCCATTGATTTTTAATTAATCACTTGGTAAAGATCCTTTTTCTGTAGTGTGATGGTTTGGGAGTTCCCCACACACACACACACTTTGTAAAATGACCCAGACTAGAACTNCAAACAAATTGGGGTTGGGTCCCTAGTGAAAACCCAGAATTTTGTTCACAATGAACCAGTCTGACTACAACATGTTTTATCTGACTCACTAAAATATGAATTTATGGCAGGAACTAGATTAAGTGTTGAATCAACTGTGCTTGATGAAATTTAGTCTAGATTACTTCAGGAGCAGACTGACTCAATCAAAGAGTTGCTAAAAATTATTTAATTCATAGAAGTTAACTGAGATCTGAAGTTTAAAGTTTTAAGAGTTATGCATAGGAAATGTCAGGGAGAAACTGGTATCCTCCACTCCTCTGTAAAATACATATGGACAAATAATATAACAACTATTTCACTTATACCATAGTGGCTTGCATGGATTTACCAAAAGTGTTTACATTTCTTCTGGAGTATAAAATGAATGAGAGCATAAGAGTAAGCATGTAAACAACTGTTATAAAACCACAAACAGACCAAGACAAAGATACGCAAGCAAAATCTAATCTGAGGTACTACCCAGGTGTGGGTAGCATGGTATGTTAAGACATTTGTAGTCTGATGACGGGCGAATCTATAAGACAGTAGGAAGAAAGTACAGAAATCTAGAGGGTTTTTTCCTATGCCCTGATAGATTACAGTCCAGCATTTTCAATTAAAAATGATGGAGACTCATAGTTTACAGAGACAACTTATAGCTAAGAAAGAACAGGTGGTTTTAACTCCTACACTGTTATATTGACTTCAGCCAGTTGTGTCACATATACACAACCAGTCTTACTGAAAAGACTCATAGAATCATAGAATGCAGTGTCTTGGAAGAGATCTCTAGAGGTTACCTAGTCTAACCCCCCCTGCAGTAAGCAGGGACATCACAATCTAGCATATTGGGTGGGGGGGAAGGAGGGGAAAGGAATTCTAGTTATAGCTAACAGATACTTTGCCACAAAATTCTGGAACTTCTAATTAATTAGCAAACATTTGCCAAGTTTCAGAAGGCTGAATAACCAGAATCTCATTTAAATCACAGCCCTTAAACATTGATCCATCATGAACAGACCTGGCTCCAGATGTCCTTTTGCAGATGCTAATTAAACTAAGTTGATATGTTATGGTGAGCAAACCACTGGAAATGCACCATAAACTGCCAATCTTTCAACCCTCACAAAAAGTTAGCAAATTACCTTAACTGGCTGCTGTCCCAAAGCTATGATAGTATTTAAAATTGTATCAGGAATGTTATTCTAATAACACTGTTTACGCATAAAACACAGACCATTGGCATCATCCAAAATTATTTGGATTAATCACGCATTTCAGTCATGAAGAGAAGATGTGGGAGATCTTGCACCTTTGGACAAAATTTTTTCATACCTATTTTTCGTTAGAAGTCAAATAAGAGTAGAAATTAGCCTTTATGCATCCACCTTTTCTCTCCAGTAATACACACAAACTGCACACAGAGAAAGAGACCTGCAGCAACAGCTGAAGGATAATCATGCCATTTATTTCTTAAAAGTTCATATTACAAGCAGCTAAACTATGTCAGCCTGCAGCCCTCCATGGGAAAAAGTGCTCAGCTACACAGCTGCAGCAAAACCAGCAAACCTCTGTGACTGTGAAAGCATCCCAGTGCACCTATAGAAGGCAGACACTGGAGAGATTACATTGCATGTAATTGCACTCCCATCCAGCTCAGTGTGCTGGATGATGGGGAAATGACAAATCTGTCAACTTGGTGTCCAAGCAGTTTGTAAGTAGTCATCACCTAAACTGCAGAGGAGCTTTGTTTTCCACTGCCTCTTCTCCACTGTGCACAGAGAAGAGAGAAAGATGAATGTTCCTACCTCCCTTATTGATCCAAACCTAGAAATATATTGAGTCATTCTCACCAGCAATGGAAGAGCAAGTAAGCCCAAAGTCTTTGTTCAGACATCTCTTTGTCACAGAAATGAGCTGTTTACTATTTTTGATACAAAATTAATTAACTTCAGCACAACACCCTCAGACAGGACACTTGCGAGAAACTCATAATCATGGAATGCACTGGGTTGGAAGGGACCTTTGAAGGTCATTTTCTCCAATGCACCTGCTTTAAATGAGGACATTCCCAACTAGATCCAGTTGATCAGAGCCCCATCACATGTGACCTTGAATGTCTCCCAAGGATAAGGTCTCCACCACCTCCCTGGGCAGCATTCAAAGTAGTGCTACAACTTTTCACTGACTGTTACACAGGGTTTGAAGTTGCATGGTTTTCTATCTCATTGTTAGAGAATTAAACATGAAACCCATTTCAGCTGCTCCCTCCAACCGTATTTTCATCACCAATACTGATTTTAAATGGCCAACACAAGCAAAGCTCCTCATCAGTAGAAAGAGCTCTTCGCCAGACTCAAAGAACACAACACAATCTGGATGACCACAAAGGAATTCTCATGGTCATAGCGACTCAACCAGAAATTTAAACTCACATATGCAGAAGGTAAGTTTCACAGGTACAACTTCAACTGAGTGGAAATACTGAAACTTACTAGCCTGCTTCCTCTGTACATAAAAACAAAATAGTAGGACTTTCTGAGATGGTAGGTGGATATATTTAGGATCATTATCCTCCTAAGGCACAGAAAGAAAAATGAAAGAGAACTTGGGGTGCTCCCATGCAGCAGCCTCTTATCCATCACATCAGGTCAAACTGGATTTTTTAACAACATTATCAGCTTTGTTATGTAAGGGTGCAGGATGAGTTTAGGGGCTTAAGGAATGCTCAGCAGTGGAAAAATATTGTTAAAATACTCCTCCCTTGCTTGGGGGAGCCCTTGGAAATCAGGTCAAGCAAAACAAGAAAGTAACTTCAGGGTCAGAGCTGGCCTTATCTGAGAGAACAGAAAAATGTCAAGAAAACTATCAAGACTGAAGTGTCAGGATTTGGTATAGCATGCCTTTAACTTGCAGTGATTTTTGGAGAAGAGGAAAAGCGTATATTCAACCTATCTGTACTTCAGAAAAGCATTTGATGTAGTGCCACATGAGATCAGCTAAAATATAGAAGAGAGGAATTAGTGGAGCAGGAACAGAGTAAAAGGAGTTGCACTAAAAAGCAGAACGGCTGGACGAGAATTAATGAAGAACTTTTCTGACTCAGTCTTGGGACTGATATTGCTCTCTGTACTCATTAGCAACTTCACAGAAGCAATTTTGCCATGACCCACACACTTTTCTTTATTAAGCAAATGCTTGGATAAACAAATGATCTTTCCTTTATGACCCAAAACTTGTCAAAATTTACCTTCAGCAAGACTAAAAAGAGAGCAATACTAAAAATTATGTGCTCCTTTCTCTATCTTTGAAATCTATCCCTTGTTCTGGTTATTTTTGAAATCAAGCTCTTCAGAGAGTAGGTGGAATTAACACAGCTAAAATGTTTATGTAGGATGGGAAGAAATAACAACTAAAATGTTTATATAAGAGAGGAAGAAATTGCAACAAACTGAATTAAATTCATAATTAAATATTATAATTACAACTGAAAATCTACCTTAGTTCTTAAAAGTTCAGCACAGTTTTACAACTTAAGAAAAATTTCTCTGATAACTTATAAATGAAGTACAAATTTCAGTGTTATTGAAAAACTCTCCTGCTTGAAAAACCTGAAAACTAAGGCTTTTGACAAAAAAGTCAATGGAACTTTAACATAATTGAACAATCCTAGTCACTGTAATGTTAAACAAATTCATATAACCATCACATGTTAGTTCACAGGAAACCACTTTCAGTTATATATGTTTGTTTGTTTGTTTGTTTTCACATTTAGAGGCAAATAGGAAAACATTAAAATGCAGATAGAGAATCAGATACCAAGGATGCAAAACCAGGCTGTTCAAATACATGAAAGAGTAGCTGAAGCAGCTCAAACCACTCTGCAGCACGTGAACTCTGCAGAGAAAAACTAAATTCAATTAATTTCTTTTACATACCAAATGAACAATAGAAAAACGAACTGTTAACTGTTAACTGTTATCTTTCCTTATTGTTCCAAACTGTACATGTCAGCCTCACTGGTAAGCCTGAATCACTAACCCATGACCAGAAAAATGATTGCAAAGGACAGTTATATAATTTCTACAAGTAAAATCATTTTTTTATGAAAGACATAAAGAGTGGGAATAATAGATAAGGAAGAAGTTGTTAAAGGCAAAGCTTTGTCTACTTTCCAGGTGATATTTTAAATAAAACTTTTCAGCTCAAATTTACTGATAAATCATATGCTAAAGACAATTGTGTTTTCCTCCTCTATATTTACTTGTAACTTTTAAGCTGACTTGCAAGATATTTCCCTTTTCACACAGAATAAATGAAATGCATTTTTCCTACTACTTAGCAAAATAGTCAAGTAATCAGAAACTCAGCAGTATGTTTTTTCTGGAAAATGTAGCTGTTGACACAAGTAGCTAAGTTACCATAAATGCATGGACAGAGCATTATGGGACAAGTTCTCACATCTCCTCTTAGACTCACAACTTTGCAAAGAGGATTTGTATGTATATCTCCTGCCTGGCATACTCTACTTAAGACCACAGGGTTCTAGAATAATAAATCCATGCACTGGTATGGTCACGCTACAGATTTGATGCAAATCCTGATCAGGCAAGGACATAAAGTTGTTTTTTTGGTGGGCAGACTGGAATATATGCTTTGTTTGTGCTAGAAGCTGAAAATACAGACTCAGTAAAGTTTGAGAGATACATACAGACATCTAATCCAGAAGTCCTGGTACATATTAGAGACTTAGTCCGTTAACAATTTTTGAATAGTTGAATGGGCACCACAAGTTAATAATATAAATGCTTTTCATTATGTAGCTCCTCAGTTTTGATCCTTAGTAGGTATCCTTAATCCAGACTAAATATATCAGGGAAAGACAGTCTTGGAATCATATCCTACAGAATTTACAAAGATCTTAGGAAAGTTGAATTTTAGCCAAAAACCCTGAGACAGCATTTTTCTTCATCAAACGTGCTTTTCCTTTTCTACATCAACTAGACTTTGAGGTAGACACAATGGAATTTTCCAGCAGTGCAAGAAACTTCACAATTCTTCCCCAAAACCTAAATCTCTTACACACTGACTCAGCATTTTAACCAACAAGTTGTATAGGGTTGTGCTGGTTTGAGGCTAATTGGAATATTTTAATAGAGAAAATTACATTATAGGCTGTGAAAAGAAAACAATGGTGATGTCTACTTCACTCATAGGCTTGCTGAGATGGATAAGACAGAATACAAAACAAAAGATAAGNAGGCTTGGTTTCACTTCTTTCACAAGACAAAATCACTTTTTCAGAACATCCCCCAGTTTTGAGTCCTGCCATGCTGCACATACGATAACCAGCTAATACATATCAGGCATATTTGAAATCAGACCCGAACTTAACTATTAGGAGCACAAAATAGACACTATTTAAAGCTGGTCATTTTTTTTGCCATCCTGCCCCACAGTTAGTCTGCAGGAGAAAAGACCAGAGCAAAACAAAAGTGAAAACTATTATGCATCTGCATGCCAGTGAGGTATGGTCATCAGATCCCCTGGCAAGAGGGATTCAGTTCCTCTGACTACCTTCAACCTCCTCCATTTCAGACTATGATTCAGACCAGCAGGATAGCCCCAGGTTGTTTATATGACTTAAATGATAGCAAAAGACTTTCTATTGGGAACAACAATTTATCTTTCATTTTCAAATTCAGAAATTTCCAGTGCAAAGAAACTCTTAAGGTTTAGTGATATTCTGGATTGTGCATCTCAAGCATCCTTAAATGCAATGAACTGCTCGTTGTCTGTTCATTACAAATAAATTGACCATATATTCCATTGGAGTAGTTTAGTAGCTGTGTAATTTACATCATTTTAAATTATACAGCCAATAAAGTGCTAATTATTGTATTTTTCTGTTATATTTTAATTTGAAATAAAAAGGTCTGAGGTTTTAATCAGTATAAAATCAAGCCATTCAAATGTTATTTTTTTAACTCAGTAGAACTGCAATAACAAAATCAAGCTACAAAGTACTTTCCATAGGTGTTTAGGACATATTTAAGTAGATCTTTAAGAGCTATACAGATTTAACTGCAAATAATAAACCTGTTTGCGTTGTAAAGAACCTTTAACAGTCTAGTTTAAATCCCCTGCAGTGATCAGAGACATCTTCAACTACATTAGGTTGCTCAGAGCCCTGTCTAACATGACCTTGAATGTTTCTAGGCGTGGTGCATCTACAACCTCTCTACACAATCCAGTCCAGTGTCTTAAAATGCTCAGCACAAATCTCTTCTTTATATCTAGACTGAATCTCCTCTTATTTAGTTTCAAGCTATTACCTCTTGTTCTACTTCTTCAGGCCCTATCAACAACTCTGTCCCTATCTTTCTTATATGTGAACCTTTAAGTACTGAAAGGCCACAACAAGGTCTCCCTGGAGCCTACTGTTCTCTAGGTTGAACCCTCAACTCTCTCAGCCTTTCCAAACAGGATAGGTGTTCCACCCCTTTCATAATTTTTGCAGCTTTCCTCTGGATCTGCTGCAAAAAGTCCATGTCTAGTGCTTACTAAGGCTTCCTTTAGAGAACAGGCTTTCACCACAACATTTAAATAAGATGATGCATCATAACCCTCCTTCTTTCCACAGAACAGGGCATTTAATATTCAGTGAGAGCAGATCTGTAACAGCCCTGCCTCCAGGGAGGCAGATGCTGCTTCATTTGCTTCATCACAGTTTCACACCTGTCCCAAGCAGTTCCTTCCCACCAACCACGAGGCTTCCTGCAATTCCATTTAGGCAGCCAAATTTAGCTGTTGTGCAAGTCTCCAGGACTGGCTTGCCTCCATTCTGTGCTCCATGGTTGGCAATGGTCGTACTGACAGCAGCTTCTGCCATTTCCATGCTAGGGCCAAGCTCCAACTCACTACCAACTGCCCAAGCTGCACCTGCAGACCACACACCAAAGCCACCAACAAGAGGGTTGAATCTCAATGGGAGTTTGAATAGAAGTAATAAAGGTCTTAGGTAGTAACTAAGTATCACAGAGTTAGAAATACATTACCATAAAAATAACACATTGTTTATTGGTCTCAACAATTAATCTTTTTGGACTTTCCTTGTCACGTTTCTATAATTTCACTGTCACTATCTCAACCTCTGGGACCAAAGATTGCCTTCATGGACATGAAGGGTTTGGCTCCAGCCCATGAAAACCAAAGGTCCCAGGCATTAGCATTGCACTCGACAAAACCCAGTGAAAGGCCAATGTAGGACTAATCCAGGAGCTGCACTAGCACAGACACACACTAGCACATCCAGAAGCTGCACTAGCACACACAGCCATTCAAATCAAACCAACAACCTATACTCTATATCCCTTCCTCCCCTAGCTCAGACCAGGGGCAAGGAGCAGTAGGGAGCAGAATCAGGTTTTCTCCACCCATCCTACATCCTACCTGGAAACAGAATTAATACAGACATTAAGAATCTGTGTACTGTCTGGAGGAATAAATATGGCTTAACAGAAGTGTGAAACTTTTGGCTGAAATATCTGAGGCAGTACATTTCTAAAATAAATTTATTTGGTCAAGATCCAGGTAAAGATTTGTTGCTGTCTTGTCTTGGGTTTAGGGAGTGAGACAGATGCTTTTTACACTTTCCAAGAGGAGTGAAGGAAATGTTCACACACAGGATTGGAAAGAATTAGAAGTTTAAATGGAAGTATTATTCATGACTACATACTACAGTACAAAGCATACAAAATACACAAAATCCATAGTCCACCTCAGCCACAGTTCTCAAACAAAACCTCCTTAGGCCAAAGATTCATACCACCTTTCTCAAAACCAGGCCAAAGACCCAGCCCCCCTCCCTCCACCATCATGCCTCTCTACTCTCTCACACCCAAGTGATGCAGCTACAAATTCTGCTCACCAGCTCCAGGGCCAGCCAGCCTGCTCCAGGCCCCATTTGGCAGCATTGCCAAGGCTGAACCAGGCCTCACCCCTGTGCACCAAACCTGAGATAAAGCTCCACGCATCCTCCCGGGAACAGAGAGGGAAGAAAAGAGGGAAGAACAGAAACAATGTACATTTTTATAGAGATGCAGGGCTTACAGGAAAGAAATAACAAAAGATTACAACTTTCTCTCGACCCCTGGACTCTCTGGTCCTCCTAGATTGACTTCAACTTTGTGGTTCTTAAAGGCATCCAGCCCTAAACCACAACATGTCTGAAAGCCGGATTCTGTTTAGCTCAGTTCCTGGTTGTGTAAACTCAAGAGAAGAATCCAGGACTGGTACACATAGCTAACCTTTTCATATGACATATATCCTTCACATATCTTCTTAAACCTCTCACTTTCAGGGTTAAGCACAATGGCATTTCTCACTACATTACTCCTTCTTACCCCAAATTTCCATCTAAGTTTATGTATTTTAAAAATAAAACTCAAAAAAAAAAAAAATTAGTGAGTATTCCACACTAGTTCATGCCTCTGTGGACCCATAAAAGATAACTACCAGAAATCTGTCTCATAGCCAGCCATGTCTCTCAGTCCTCTTACACAAACAGAGAATCACAGAAACACAGAATGTTAGGGGTTGAAAGAGACCTCAAAAGATCATCCAGTCCAACCCCCCTGCCAAAGCAGGATCACCTACACCAGATCACACAGCAACGCATCCAGGTGGGTCTAGAATATCTCCAGAGAGGGAGACTCCACAAGCCCCCTGGGCAGCCTGTTCCAGTGTTCTGTCACCTTCACAGTGAAAAAAATTCTTCCTCGTGTTTACATGGAACTTTCTGTGCCTCAATTTCCACCCATTGCCCTTTGTCCTGTCATTGGGCATCACCAAGAAGAGCCTGACTTCCTCCTCTTGGCACTTGCCCTTTACATATTTATAACCATTAATGAGGTCACCCCTCAGACTCCTTCTCTCCAAACTATAGACCCGGCAACCTCAGTCTCTCCTCCTAAGGAGAGAATGGCAGTGACTGGATAATATCCAGATAATTAGCCTCCTAAAAATGAAAACTCTTTTCTGCTCTCTACTACACTTCATCTTTTCCTCTTCAAGAATTACAAAGAAAATTTAATCATCCTGAAGTCTGAAGAGGCTGAGAGCAAATATTCTCAAGCACTGAATGTCTCCCTGGAGAAACACCACAGAGCTGACTAACCTTTTCAAAGCACAGGAGCATCTCTTCAATAATATAGCATGATTAATACTCACTGTTCTGAACCTAAATCATCTCACAAGGTCAGCTATTTACCTTCATGGCTTCTTATTTTCCTCTCCTCTGGAGCACTTGCCTCCTTTTCTGCTAAATACTTTCAGTACCTCAATCTAAGCTGCACAGCAACAGTTTCTAAGTGAGACAGAGGAAAGAAGTTCTCTTTGAAGTTATCAAGAGCCAAGGCCAAAAAGGTTCACAAGGAAGAAAAGAGAGGGGAAAAAAATAGAAAGAAAGAAGTCTCCAAGGCAGATACCCATCCGCCACAAGGCATCTTCTTTACAAAGAAAACAATTCTTCTGTTAATCACTGACACCCTTGATTCTCTACAATTGCAGACATACCACCCTAACTATCAAAACAGACACTTTCATTAGACATCTCTGACAACTCCAAAGAGAATTTGCTACATAAGGCACAGAACAAATTTGCTTGAGAGAAAGGGGAGGTAGGACCAATCAAGGGCACATGAGATCCTTTTTCAAAAGATGCCTAGTTTGAAGGAAGGATATTACTACAGAGAATATCTTCAGTCTGCTGTCTGTTTAGGCAAAGAGGTGCAGAAACATGAATCACAACCTGCATGAATTTTAAGGGCTTGAGAGGAACACAGAAAAATTTATCCTCCTTTTTTTTTTTTTTTTTTTCCCCTGTAGCTTATAGCTAAGGCAGTCCTTTGCAAGAAGGTATTTTCTCTGACCTGAAATGATTCATTCAAGTCCATTCAGGGAAGTTAGCATCAGCCTGTGGTCAGTCAGCAGAGAAGACACTTTACCCACAAAAATCACAGTGAAAAAGAAAGGTTTGTGACAACAGCAACCTAGGCCTCATTAAAACAAAATGTTGTTGAGCTTCACATAGCACTTATACCGACTTGCAACTTGTATGTCTGCACATTCCCATCTGAAGCCTCTCTTGCCTTTCTCAAATACAATTTTAGTCTATATTGTGGCTGTACATTTGTAATAAACAGGAGTCTAGCTCAGTGGTGGAGAATTATCAATATGTAAGAAAGAATTTAAAGGAGAAATGCAAAACTAAGACAAGAATATTTGATTAAGAACATTCAGTAAGAGGTCAGGACCCCAAAAACACAAGATACGCTCTGGCAACAAAGGAGTGTTCATGCTGTAGGTGTGCTACTCAGAACAAGCATATCTTTCTACCATCCATTCATTTGTGCATAAGCAAACATCTGTAGTCTAAAAGCAAAATTCCAGTACACAGTAAAAAAGTATTTCCTTTCTGTTAAGACCAGAAATACTTTCAGCCTCTTAAATTTTATCTCCCTTATGATTAACAGAGCTTCAGATTCATTTCCTCAAATCATAGAATCATAGAGTGATCCAGGTTGAAAGGGACCTCCAAAGGTCATCCAGTCCAACCCCCGCTAAAGTCAGTAGGGACATCCCCAAGTAGACCAGGCTGCCCAGAGCCCTGTCAAGCCTCACTCTGAATATGTCCAGGGATGGGGCCCCAATCACCTCCCTGGGCAACCTGTTCCATTTTTCCATTACCCTCACAGTAAAGAACCTGTTCCTAACATCCAATCTACATCTGCCCTTCTCCAGTATGAAGCCATTGCCCCTTGTCCTATCAGTACAGGCCTTTGTAGTCTCTCTCCATCCTTCTTGTAGGCCCACTTCAGGTACTGGAGGGCTGCTATTGGGTCTCCCCATAGCCTCCTCTTCTCCAGGATGAATAACCCCAGCTCCCTCAGTCTGTCGTCATAGCAGAGATGCTCCAAACTCCTGCTCATTTTTGTGGCTCTCCACTGGACCTGCTCCATCAGGTCGATGTCCTTCCTATATTGAGGGCTCCAGACCTGGATACAGTACTCCAGGTGAGGTCTCAGCAGAGCAAAGTGGCAAAATCACCTCTCTGGATCTGCTGGCCACACATCTTTTGATGCAGGCGAGGATGTGATTTGCCTTCTGGGCTGCAAGCTCACTCTGTCTGCTCATGTCCAGCTTCTCGTCCATCAGCACCTCCAAGTTCTTTTCCATAGGGCTGCTTTCTATCACCTCAGCCCCCAGTCTATATTGACAGTGAGGATTGTTCCAGCCCAGGTTGCAAAACCCTGCACTTGCTCTTCTTGAACCTCATGAGGTTAATTTTCTATTTCTGTTACTGTCATTAGTGTGTGCTTAAACCCACTCTGAGGTAACTAGTGAAGATAACTTACCAAAAATACTAAAACACCAGGACTGGGGTGGACTGTTGGGGGGGAAGACCAAGTCTGCTCTAGGGCCAGGTTTCATTACAATAATTATTATTGTAATTAGTACATCATCTCTTCTTACCTTAATAAGGAAGTTACACAAGAACAGAAGTAACTTCATACATCTAATAAAGGCCTAGCTACAGAGAAATTGATCCTTATCTTTGTCCCAAATCTCTGAGGAAGTTTTTTGTCCAAGTATTCAGATGTCTATCAGATCTTTGCTCCAATCTAATTAATCAACCAAATATCACTTTAAGACTGTCATATACTGCACTAAAATCCAAATATTGTAAAAGCTACAATACATCATTCCTTGCCTTCCCTTCACCTTCCCTTTTCATGGTTTTATCTGGGAGTATAACTTAGTTTGCCTGGCAATGATAGTTCTATTATAAAATGACACTGATTGTCCCTAATAGCTCCATTACACTCTGGAACAGACTTACTTATGAAATGCCCTTACAGCAAGGTAGTGCACCTCGCTGTCAGCATAGGCAGTGCCAGGATAGGATTTGCACTGATGCACAGTATCACAGAACATGACCTCTGGAGATCACCCAGTCCAATGCCTCCCTCAAATGCCCAGTCACTCAGTCTTGTGAAGGTAAGTTTTAAAATTTCCAAGAGAGGAGACTGCACAACTTCTCTAAGCACTTTTTTCAGTGTCTTAATTACTCTCCCGGTAATAAATATCCCAAAACAATAAACACCTCTGAATATCTAATTGGATTTTCCTGAGTTGCCATTTATGTCCATTGCCTCTTGTCCTATTACATTATATCCAAAAAGAGGTTTTCTGGTTCTATCTTCTCCATACTTCATTAGGTAGCAGAAGACAGCCCTAAAGTTTCACATTTCACATTCCTCAAAGCAGAGCCAATCTAGATCTCACCTCTCCCCATATGCCATGATCTCTACACATCTGAGACTTGACTTGTCTCCAGTTTGGTGTTTTTCTTGTATCAGGGATCCCCAAGCACTAGTACAAATTTAGTCTCACAAGTGCCACAGAGTAATGATGATTTTCTTTAGCCTGCTACCTACACTCTTGCTACCACAGCCCATGAGATGGCTAGTTGCCTGCAGTCCTTGCTGCTGTGTAGTCAGCTTCCTGTCCACCAGGCCCAAGAGGTCACATATGATTTGAAAGATGATGATTTTTTTCCACTGTTTTGGGCCAAAAGTAAGCATTACCTATCTGCAATCATTTTCGACAGAGTTGCAGAGGATCAGGTCCAGCACAGCTGGTTTTTTTCTACTGCTAGGCTGGGTGATAGGTTGGACTGGATGATCTTGGAGGTCTCTTCCAACATGGTTGATTCTACAATTCTATGATCTTGAGATTGTTGATGCCTACTTGGATTGGAGCCACTGAGAGAAAGAAACGTTCACAAAGATCAATTGGTGCAGCTGCACCAAAGTCCCCAAGTCACAAAAAGAGAGGTGACAGGCTACGAAGATGGAAAACAGGCTAAGATACAGAAAGTGTGTTCACAGTCATGTCAGGCCAGAGTTTGCAGCAAGCTGCTTTCTAGTGCCTGCAGCTAGGCCCCTGATGGTACTACTGTATACAGTTATTAAACTGTACATTTAAATGCAGACTGACGTCTAAATCGCCATTAAATATGTTAGGCTATTCCTAATTACTGTTTCCATTGTTTTTATGATGCCTTACATATTATAACAAAAAATAGGAAGACTATCAGCAGATGCCTCCTTTACTTTTTGACTTTTCATGAGTCAAACAGTCCTAAAAAGATTTTTCCGCACACAAAAATCTCACATGCCTTAAAAGACAACAGGAGCTGCTTAAGCTGCACACAACTGTTTTGTGGTCTACTTCAAAGAACACAGGAATAAATTAATTTTCAATGGCGTAACATTCATGCTTCCAGCCCAACAGAGGTTTGCGATATAATACTTCTAAATTATGGCACTTTTTTTTTTCCGTTTTTGTTTTGTTTTGGTTTGGTGTTTTGTTTGGGGGTTTGGTTTTGGGGTTTTTTTTTGGGTTTTTTTGTTTTGTTTGGTTTAGGTTTTTTTTGTTAGTTGGTTTGGATTGGGTTTTTTGTTGGTTTTTTGGTTTGTTTTTTGTTGGTTTTTTTTTTTGGTTGGTTGGGTTGGTTTGGGTTTTTTTGTTTTGGTTTTTTTTTTTAAGGAAATGTGTTATTTCCAAAGGTATTTACTTACTGACACTTGGTACCTTTGTGTTCGTGGTGACTAAGAAGCCTACAGCGGTCCCAGAGCTACATACTTTCACCTCCAATATCTGACTACCACTAGAAAAGCTTTTCCCACAGCATATATAAAGTACATGAGGTAGCTTTTATGTTTACTTGTCAAGTTCTACTTACCTGAAACTAGGTAAAGGCTCAAAAGATTCAGATACATAATGAGACTATTCCCAAGGTTATGCTGAACAAACTTCTATCAAGCAACCTTTCACATCAACAAAAGTGCAATCGCTTAAAACAGCTACAAATGAATACAGTTGTACTGTATAAATCACTTTTTCTTATATTTTTGCATCCAGTCACAATTTTTGGAGTACTTACATTTTCAATCTTAACTGCTGAATTAGCCCTAGTTTGGGTGTATAGGAAGTCAAATACAGTTGTGACTCTAAAATTAATAGCTGGACTTGTTCCACCAAGCTGACAGTACTAACTTCATTCCTTTAGAAGAAAGAGGTGAAGCTGCCTATTTAACAGAATACCTGCACAAAAAAATGACTGTACAGAGGAAGTATCTTCCATTGCAATTTCTTATTAGAGCGCATCCACTTCTTATTTGACACTGCTGTTACAGATTTTCCTCTTATTAGATGGAGTATTCACATTTCAGTGTACCATACATCTAGTGTATGTATCTAGTGTAGCTACCTAGACCTATTTGTTTTTTCTCATAGAATCATAGAATGGTGAGGTTGGAAGGAACCTCAAGAATCATCTAGTTCCAACCCCACGCCATAGGCAGGGACACCTCCCACTAGTACAGGTTACTCAAGGCCTCGTTCAACCTGGCCTTGAACACCTCCAGGGAGGGAGCAGCCACAACCTCCCTGGGCAACCTGTTCCAGTGCCTCACCACCCTCACTGCAAAGAACTTCCTCCTGACATCCAGTCTAAATCTCCCATCTGCCAGTTTAAACTCATTGCCCCTCGTCCTGTCATTACAAGACCTTGTAAATAGTCCCTCCCCAGCCTTCCTGCAGGCCCCCTTCAGATACTGGAAGGCTACTATAAGGTCTCTTTGAAGCCTTCTCTTCTCCAGGTTGAAGAGCCCCAACTCTTGTAGTCTGTCCTCATAGCAGAGCTCCTTTAGTCCTCTGATCATCTTCATGGCCTAACATTAGAAATTTCTGTGGTATTTCATTTGCTGATCACTTTAAAGAGTGAAGAAAAATATAAATACATGTCTGGAAGTAGCATCAACAGACTTCTGAGACAATACACTTTTCCTAAATAAAACTAGTCCCTAATCTTTTGTGTTAACTACAATAATGCTGTTCTTCAGGTCAAAAAGACTGTTTACTTGTTTCTCCTGGGCATAGACTTTTATCAAAATTTTTCTACATTAAAACCTGTCACAAGATTCATACGTCTATTTATGTAGTTAAAATCTAATTTTCAAAACGGTTTCAGCCATAAGAACTTCTGAAAAACATTATCCACCACCAGTATATTAAAATGCCATTTTGTGCAATACAACTGATGTGTATAGCAAACGCTGGGCAGTGAAAATGAAGTAAAGATATCTCATTTTCTCTTGAATAGACTCAACTCAAATATTGTGCTTATCTACCCATCTGTGTACTCAATTTGAGTAAATTCAGCTCAATACTCTAACTCTCTATAGCCTCAGTTATGGTGAGAAGATTCTTAATCACATTTAGACTACATTCCAATCTTTATTCATTTCCTTGTTCTAAAGAAATGCAGCCATTTTTCAGTTCTTTTTTTTTTTTCCCTAAATTTAAAACACAGCTCATAAATTCATTGGACAATCTTTCCAGCTACATCAGAGACAGAATTACTTAAACAGCAGGCAGATCCTCCTGTCCTTCTCATCAAGCTGTGCCACTGAAGTCTTTAGAATGAGAGCTCCCACCATGCTGTGTAGGCAGACAATGCACCCTGCAAAGAACATCAAGCTATTTATATTGTTCATATAAACAGAGAAATAAACAGAGCCCTACATAAATGCAGGGAGGAGTAGTAGGTTTTGGCAAAGGCTACACTGAGTCTTTTTTCCTGAGTCAGGCAGGTACCATCAATGGGTGACTTTTATCAAACTTGTTTTCTACAGTTTCTGCTTCTAACAACTTTACCATTGGCCAGAATATGCTTTCAGATGAGCTGCTTTTTTTCACTCCCTTCCAAAATGTTGATACTCAACTGCAAGAATGCAAAAGCACTAACTTTTGTTCCATTTTAGGATGACTTTATTGAAAGATAAAGTTCAGGAAGGAGTTCTGTGGAGCCATTTTAATCAGCACAAACATTTCAAGAACAAGTGTCAAGTTGACAAAACTGTCTGTAGCACTAGGTGAGTTAAGGGAGGAATGCACTAATTCAGGTTACAGTTCCATTATAAATTCCCAACTAGGGAATGGCAGCTGGGCTGGCATCCTCCCTAAAATTATATTAGAAGACAGAACCAGAAAAGACTGTAACTTTACCTCCTTTTATCTTCATTTTAAGGGTCTCTCATAATGCAATTTTTGACATCCTAGTAAGCTTCACTTTGCCCTCCTGGCTGTTTCACACTCCATCATAACTTTCCTTTAGATCACAGCCAAAATGTTTGAAAGATTATGTTACTCTTTTCAGTCCTGAAAGGCAAGCTTAACCTAATAATGCATTGCCCCCCTAATTAGCAAAAACACAGAAATTAAGACATTTCTCAGTGCAAATCTTAACCATGCATCATATAGTCGATAGAAAAGATCATTCAACCACCTATTCACTTAAATCTAAAAAAGTGCCTTGGTTTTCTTCCATACCCTTAGTTGGAAAATTCAAAAAGCAAACTCACAGTAAGTCAGACTGAGCTTCAAAATGTTAACACATTCCTTTTCATCATAGGTTTTCTTGTCTATTTTCCAAGCAAAAGATTACAACACTCAGTAAGAGATAGGGTCTGAATAAGGAGATTTAAGACAACAGTGCTGCAGCCTTCTGGTCTTATAAATTGATCTGCTTAAACGTGAATCTTTAGGACCACAGACATAGCTGAGGAATCAGGTAGCAGACCCTAGCAAACAAAATACTATCTCAAGGAACATCCCTCAAGTGGAAATCTTATGCCAAAGGCAGATTACAGAAAACGTAAAATTGTTAGAAAGACTAATCCTAGCTCTCAGAGCTGGTGTTAGAGAAAGCCCAGTAAAAACATAGATTAAGAAGCTGAGTTTCTGTGAGTATTTTCCCTAGTGGCCAACATTTTAAAATAGACATAAATTGTAGACCAAGACTAGGTCTCCTAACTTTCAGAAAACACAGATTTGTTAAAACAAAACAAAACAATCACGACCAACAAAACAAAAACCAAAACAACAATAACAGAAAAAAAAACAACCAACCACAGAATTTGTGAAAGCTCAGGGGTTCCAATCATATCTAGTGTCAATAGTTACTGACTTACAAGTAGAGCCATTCCCACCACAACCTATGAAATTATGAAAATGCTCTACATTTTTAAAAGCCAGTAGAGATCTTAGCTTCATTTCTGTGTTACCCCTTCTTCAGAATGATTGTCATGAGAAAGACTGTTCTGCTCTCCAGGACAGTCATCAGAAGCAGTACACAAGTCAATGTATTAAAACTATACATGAAGCTGAGGCAAGCTCCTCTCACATCCTCCTGTTAAATCATTAAATATTTAACCAAAAACTCGGTCAGACACAATTGAGACTAATGTCATTAAAACATTTGGGTTTCTGTTTTCTCTAGGAGCAATGGGAAAACCAACTTCATAATGAACAGCTGAAACATACATTTTAATTTTGAAATCAAAGCCACACAGGAATGCTTGAATTCACTTTTCAGTATCTACAATTTCTGATGCTAATTTCTCAGGGCAGTGTTTTTGATGACAGCTACACAAGGGACTTTAAATTACTTCAAATGCTTTAAAAACCTCCTTTTAAAATCAATATTGTTAAACTAACTTACTAGGAATTAGTCACTTTCAGGAGAATCTGTTTTCTCAACTAAGTTGCACAAAGCAATAACTTTAAGGTCAGACTTAGTCTGAGCAGACATTTGTAGGAATTCACACGCTTTCCTTCCACCAGACTTTTCTTTGTCCTTAACTTCATTTTTCAAGTCCCCTATCCAATAAACATTCAGGCATTTTTTGACCAATCTCCATAGAATGGCATGGTGCAGCACAATATCTATGCATGTCTTCAAGCAATTGAACTTAATGCTTGAGGCTCATCTACAGTGAATATCTGCCCAAGCCTTCTCCTGCAGTGTGCATTAGTCCCATTCAGGTATCAGCTGACATCCTCCTATCTCCACACTAAACTGCTGATGAGATGACAACCAGAAAAACTGAAAACTTGAGCAGCATAATTCTAATTCCTCTCCTTATCCCACTGGGCTATGTAATAGAGTGAGAAGTGCACAGCTTGCCCACATCAGTATCCCTGTGCCCCAATCCAGGTAATGGAACAATGAGAGTACATGGGAAGAGTTTTATTTTTACCTACTTGCTCTTACTCAAAATTCATCTCTTTTCTGTTACCACATACCTTTGAAGAAGTTCTGAGGATTCTTTAGCATTACAAATGTTTAGTTATATTTTTCCCCATTAACAATTTATTTCTCACAAGACTTTGATGTATTTGATATTTGCCAACCAGCAACATAAATAGCAGAAAATCAATACTTTGTTGAATAGGTACTACACAGTATCACAGAAATTATATTGAAATCCATGCTGTTTCACTCTTTCAAGTATGCAATATCACAATTACAGAACCAGCCTTTGCCTTCATCTAAATGCAAAGGAAAGTCTCCAAGTCTTTTAGGATTCTGATTAAGTCTTCTGAATTAAATAGTAATAATGGATAAAAACACAAAAAGATGATGGTGGAAGCAATGAGGCAGTAAGGTAACTGCCTCTTCCAGGTTTGAAGATGTGGTTATTAGAGCAGATTTATTGTGGCATGTGTGCCTAAGCATTCAAAGCAATTCTTATCAGGGATTAAGCAGAGAGAGTGTATCTCCACAACTACTATCCCAAAAGGTGACTTAAGTGTAAGTTTCCCTAATTTCTCTTTAATGCTGGTTCTAATAGATAGTAAATGGTTTCTCAAGTTGGTGTGCTGAAGGAAAGGAAACATCAGGACTGAAGAACATACTGCCTCCAGGGCCATTGAAGAATAACCTAGCCAGAGGTACAAGCTATTTTTAAAATGGTATAGCCAAGCACCTCTGCTGACATGCAGTTGTTTGGCATTAGCCAAGAGTTTCAGTGAGGTGCGTGAAGCTATGATATGAAATCATTTTGAAATCTTTACATCTCCAGAGACCGTATACACACATTGGGTCCATCAGCCATTTTGTTATTAGTGAGTGCAGAATTATAGATAAAGCCAGACATGTGCAGCCTTCTCTTAACTGTCTCCACTTGTGGAGATTTCCCTTTCAAATTCCCTCTTCCCCCTTTTTTCTTGATTTAAGAATAAGGTGTTTTAGAGACTGAGTTGTTAACTGTCTTTGGCACATCTTGTAGATGCCCTTTGCCTATGTGAAAACATAACTGTAAAGGCCACGAGGTGTCATAAACCTAGAAGTTTATAAACCTAAATCCACAGAACCTAACTTTTTTCTTCACACATGCTTCACTGCTCAGTTGGTGATAGCTTCATTGTCAGAGAAATAAAGTAGTGATGAGCATATGTAAACTAAAAGGAGGAACTTACTTTCATCATCTAATATATCTAATGAAAAGCCACAGCTTTGAACATAAGCAGTCATACCTTCTCCCACAGAAAGCAGTCTTCTACTACCAAAGCCTTGACACATGTATTCAATACAGTGCTTAAAAGTGTTCTAAAGGCAAATCACAGAATTATAGAATGGTAAGGTTGGAATGACACCAAATATTTGAAATGTGTGTAATGATTCTTATTGCAGGGAAACTTTATACTCCGTCTGCTAAGGAGCTCATTAAAGAGGGTACAAAAGTCATGAATGAATGTAAAAGAAAGGACATATGTGTAACAGGTGAGAAAAATTCTATTAAAAGTTGCCAGGTCGTAGAATTATAGAATGCACTAGGTAGGAAGGGACATTTAAAGACCATCTAGTCCAACCTCTCTACTCTAAACAGGGACATCCTCAATCAAATCAGGTTGCTCAGAGCTACATCAAGCCTCACCCTGAATGTCTCCAGGGATGGGGCCTCCAACATCTCACTGGCCAACATGTTCCAGTGTTCTACTAACTTCATAATTAAGAACTTCTTCCTGATTTCCAATGTATACTTCTCTAGTTTAAAACCATTGCCCCTTATACTAGCACTATGTACCTTTGTAAAAAATCCCTTCCCAGTTTTCTGGTAGGCCCCCTTCAGGTACTGGAAGGCTTCTATAAGATCTCCCTGAAGCCTGCTCTTCTCCAGGGTGAACGGTCCGAACTCTCTCAGCCTATATTCATAGCAGAGCTGCTCCAGCCCTCCTCAGGACTCTAAAACTAAATGGGGGAAAAAAAAAAAAAGAAGATAATGCAAACACTGCTGATTTAAAATTATAAAAGCCAATATAAACTCACCAGGAAGAAAGGGTTTGTAGAAGTCACTACCATGCCCCAAAAATAGCCACGTCAAGGAACTCATTATATTTTATCAATCTTTTTCCTTCACGATAAAAAAACATCAAGATCACAAGTTTAACACTTTTAAGAACACAGTTGTACACCACCAAAAAGCAGCATGTGCAGAAATGAAAGTCAGCATTCATTCAGCTGCACAGTGTGCTGGGTTAGCACAGCCCACTCTCACACTCCCTCTCCCCCAACACAGAGTGAGGGAAAGTAACATCCAAAACAAAACAAACAAACAAAAAACCAAACAAAAACAAACAAACAAACAAACAAAACCCACAACCAACAATAACTCCAGATTGAAATAAAGTGTTTTACTGGAAATGAGATGTTAATATGCACAATTACATTGGCCTATTTGCAGAAAAGCACAGCAAAATACAGAAGCAGCAGCAGAAGCCAGCAACCCTGCCACTCCTAACCCACAGCCAGCCTAGCAGAAAAGACCAACACCAAAAGCAGCAACCAGAACAGGAAGCCTCTCATGTTACAAGCTGAACTTCAAGCCCCGTGATACTCTGCTCCAGCCAGCACTTTCATTTTGAAGCAGACATGACAGCACCATGGTATTGAATATCAGCAGCAGATTCAACTCAACCCATGACAGAGATTCTCCAGTTCTAATGCAGGAGCCTGAATATTTGCTCATGGCTGGAGACCTGGAAAGTGAGATGTTACTACTTCGCACTTTTTTTTTTTAATAATATATAAACAAATAGCATAAAATAGCTATTTTTAAGAGAATTTTTACCACACAGTCTTATCTTGAAGCCTGTGATTGTTCTTTCTCTCCACAAACAGTTTCACAGAATTACAGAATGTTAAAGGCTGGAAGATCATCCAGNCCTCTCCAAAATAAAGAGCTCCAGCTCCCTCAGCCTCTCCTCGTAAGGAAGATGTTCCACTCCTTTAGTAATTTTTGTGGTTCTGCACCAGACTTTTTCTGTCCTGTCCACACGAAACTCAAAGGAGAAAAGGTCAACTGTATGACTGTAACTGCAAGATCAAAATCTTCTTTGTTAACATGGGTAAAGCATTGCTAGTAAAAGCATTAATTCTATCAAACACCTCCCATCATGCTGGTTGCATTGATCTATTCACTGATGTAATACTGCTCTAAGGCACAATGCAGCTGTGTATGAGTGCAGCAATGATACTTTTGGCCTACCATTCTCAAGCTGCTACAGGAGTATATGTCACAGACGCTTCCATTCTAACTTCTTATTGGTAGGACATAACCACTGAAAGGGTTTGGCTATCCAGACTCAGAAAATTACAATTTTATTGTAGTAAGAATAGTTAAACAGTAAGAAAATGGAATCACCTAGACTGTTTCAGAAGTGACTAGTCCAACTGCCTGATCAGGGCTGATCAAGTTAAAGTATGTGATTGAGTGCAGTGTCCAAATGCCTCTTAAATGCAAACAAGCTTGGGGCATCAACCACCACTCTAGGAAGATTGTTCCAGTATTTGTCCACCATTTCAGTAATGTTTCCTACTGTCCAGTCTAAACCTTGCTTGGTACAGCTTTGAACTATTCCCATGTATCCTATCATAGGATACAAGGGAGAAGAGGTAACAGAATCAAGGAATGTTTTGGGTTTGAAGGGACCTTTAAAGGTCATCTGCTACAATACTCTCCCCCCTACTTCCAACCCAGTGAAAAAGGGCATATTCAACCAGATCAGGTTGCTCAGAGTCAGCCTGATCTTGAGTGTCTCTAAAATGCCACAGGGATGGGACATCTACCACCTCCCTGGTCAACCTGTCTCGTGTTTCACCACTCTCACTGTAAAAAATTATTTCTTATATCTAGTCTAAACCTACCCTCATTAGTCCTTTTACTACAGGACCTGGTAAAGACCTCATCTTTCTCATAAGCCCCCTATGAGTACTGAAAGAATCACAGAATCACAGAACGTCAGGGGCTCGAAGGGACCTCAAAAGATCATCTAGTCCAACCCCACTGCAAGAGCAGGCCACTCTAAGGTCTCCTTCCCTTTTCCAAGCTGAACACTCCCAAGTCTTTCTTTTGGTGCAGCTCAGGATAAGGTTGGCCTTCTGGGCTGCGAGTGCAGACTGCTAGCTCATATTCACCTTTTCATCCATTAGATCAGCAGCGCTCTCTCTCCACTTCCCATCCTCAGAGAACTGTAGAGAGCAATGAGATCACCCCTTAGTCTCCTTTGCTCCAAACTAGACAAGATCAAAGTCTTTAGTCACTCTGCATAGAACATTCCGTCCAAACCTTTTACCCACTTTGTTGCCCTCCTCTGGACATGTGAAAAATCCCATGCAGGAAGATTAGATTTCAGATATACCCATTCCTAGTAACAAGCAATAGGACAAGAGGAAATGGCCTCAAGTTTCACCAGGGGTGATTTAGTTTGAATATTAGGAGGAACCTCTTCACTGACAGGTTTATTAAACACCAGAATAGGCTCCCCAGGAAGGCGGTTGAATCCCCATCCCTGGAGGTGTTTCAAAGACACAAAGATGTGGTGATAAGGGACATGATTTAACAACATACTTGGTAGTTAGATAATGGTTGGACTCAATGATCTTGAAGGTCTTTTCCAACTGAAACAAGTCTATGATTCTATCTATATACCTTGCAAGAATTTGCTTAAACTGACAAATTTCTGAAAAGGAGCAATTATCAGCTTTTAGACTCTTATCCTGAAAGGCATAAAGCAAATACTTTGCAATTGCAGTGTTAATCCATGTTATACAGATTTTATCAGAGCTGCACAATTAGATCAGTATGGTTTGCTGATAAGTTTCCTTCCTTTCAAAACTCCAGTTCTACCAAAAGCTCACTTTATATCCAGCATACAGATTTGGGTTTTTTTACGTCTATCCTCTAGCTACACTAAATTTTCTTTTCAAGGTAAATTTGCTTTCCTAACAGTAACTAATTCAGCATCACAATATCATAGCGAAGCAGGCAAAAATTATCATCTTCATACTACAGACTAGGAAACAGAAGTAAAAAGCAACTTTCCCACATTCACATAAGGAATCATCAGAGAACAAAAAACATATCTCCTTATGTCCGTCAGCTGCAGACCACACTTAATTCACTTTACAGTCACAATTTCTTCTGCATTCATTTACACCCATGAAACATATTTTGTTATGATGTCCGATTCTCTCTCTTGATCTTTATCATTTAATTTCTAATCTTATTACTGTCAAGTGGAATTTTTTTTCTCTTCAAGATGTTCTATGATCAAAGTATTTTTACTGATTTGATTTTCTATTGTTTAAAAGCACCCAAGTACCTCCCCTTAACAATGTTAATGAATGATGGGGCCTTTCTTTCAGTAGACAGAATAGGAACAATTTAGTCATCTGTCTTTTTTATGAAAGTCCTGGTAGCTTTGTATCATACATCTTAAAATTTGAGAGTGTTGCAGTGTTCAAGAGTTGATTGGTGATGTTCACATCTATGTACCTACAAAGAGAAAGGGAATACTCTTCTAGACTACAGCGTAGTCATAAATCCTTTTGCTTTAGAGAAGTTAACAAGATATCAGTCAAGTTAATCCTCTGACCACCACAGCATTTTCTTCAGCATCTACACCAGCATTCAATCATTTCTACAAACACCCAAGGTCAAAGTTCCTAAATATAATACAAACTTGCACTTCCTGCTCAAAGAAAGAGAACATATCCTTTTCCCAAATTTTTGTCTCAGCTATCCTAAATGGGATTGTATCTTTGCAAATTATTCATTGAGT
Organism: Ramphastos sulfuratus; assembly: GCA_013399055.1. Classification (NCBI taxonomy): domain Eukaryota; kingdom Metazoa; phylum Chordata; class Aves; order Piciformes; family Ramphastidae; genus Ramphastos; species Ramphastos sulfuratus. The sequence goes on from WBNM01029900.1 coordinate 42,053, forward strand.
CTTCTTGGGAGACAGTTAAGCATTCATTATCCAGGCTTTCCATACCTAACACTAGAAGTCCATAGGAGCAACATCACCTTTACACCTTTACACTTTAAAAGGGGTCACACAATGAGTCCTTGAAAACTACAACCAAAACAACTCAGTGTCCGCTTCTCTGGAACTTCTTCAGAATGATTAATGAGACATACACATAACTTGTAAATTGAAACCTGATCCCAAAGAGGAAGTAGCTATAAGCCAGAAGCATCATTCCCTTTCTCTTTTGCACCTTTGCTTCATTTTTCACATCACGAAAAGCAACAATTTCACATTCTTTGGAACCAGAGAAGAAAACACAATGATAGATCAACTACTGTTGTTTGCAGTGCCCTTGTGATTTTCATGTTAATAAAGTAACTACCCAGACTGCAAAGATCATAAGAACAGGGTTTCCATTTAAGTTTTTCCAGGTACATCCTCTTTTCCCACTGAATGATTTGTCCTGTGTTGACAGAGCCATCCACCACCTGTCCTAAAAACTAGCACACTGCTAACAGTGCACAAGCTGTAGAGTTATTAGACACACGTTACAGTTTTCTTGTCACCACTAGACAGTCACAGAATACACAAAAGGACACATGCTTGTGGAACTATCTGTTGGACTAATCATCCATGCTGTTCCAAATGGTTCTGCCCAGGCTGAGGGAATCAGACAGTTCCAGGACATGAGAGACTTACTGCACACAGAGATGTTGTGTAGGTAACCTATAAGGTCCCTATCCAGCTAGCTGTATATTGTGTGACGTAAATACAATGGGTTATCTTCATGCACATATTTTTTATCATGAATTTTAAGAGCCATCACACTGAAATGTCATTCCAAATTGAAAGACAACACTTTGCTGACATATGTCATCACATTAAACTGGACAAAGAAGGTAGCAGGACATCGTTCATTACTGCCAGGCTTGTAAAGAACAGGTCAATGAAAACTTTTGAAAGCATTACTGTATTGATGACATTTGCTTCCAGTGGAGTTTTTTAGGAGCTTCCCCCTTCCCCAAACCTGAACTAAGAAACCTGAGTGTCTACCAGTAAATCAACAGTCAAAGTATCCACAGTTTCAGATGTATTGAAATTTTACAAAGCTATGCTCAATAAGAAAGTGTATTGAGATATAGGAATGTTTTACACTTGACTACTACTTATTAAAAAGTTTTATTTTTGAGAAGTTGTATCAAATGGACAACTACCAACATCTCTAACAACTCGGAAGAACTAATAGATGTTTATTGAAGCTTTATTTTAGAATCATAGAATCAACCAGGTTGGAAAAGACCTCCAAGATCATCCAGTCCAACCTATCACCCAGCCCTAGCCAATCAACTAGACCATGACACTGTCTCATCCAGTCTTTTCTGGAACACCTCCAGGGATGACGACTCCACCACCTCCCTGGGCAGCCCATTCCAATGCCAATCACTCTCTCTGTGAAGAACTTCCTCCNCTTCTCCTAACTTGGTGTCATCTGCAAACTTACTGGTGATGGACTCAATCCTCTGGTCCAGATCATCAATAAAGATATTAAACAGGATTGGGCCCAGCACTGATCCCTGGGGGACACCACTAGCAACTAGCTGCCAACTGAATGTGGCACCATTCACCACCACTCTCTGGGCACAGTCCTCCAGCCAGTTCTTGACCCATATCAGAGTGAATCTGTCCAAACCACAAGCTGCCAGTTTTACCAGGAGCTTGTTGTGGTAGATGGTGTCAAAGGCTTTGCTGAAATCCAGGTAGACTACATCCACAGCTTCCCCGCATTCACCAGGAGGGTAACCCAATCATAAAAGGAGATCAGGCTGGTCAGGCAAGACCTGCCCTTCCTAAACCCATGCTGGCTGGGCCTGATCCCTTGGCCATTCTGTAAGTGCTCATGCACATGCACATACCCCCTCACCCTCCTTCCAGGCGAGGAGTAAACTATAAAACAAAATAACCTCAACTACCGTGGTCTTCTAGAAAGACAGGGAAAAAAATACACACAAAGTACCAGCAAGGATGAAAACCCACTGATGTTGAAGACTTCTGCCATTGTAGATAAAAGAGTCACCACAGCTGTAAAGCTCTGATGTTGATTAAAGCAAATCAAAACTTCTTCTTCATACACTCTTTTCCTGCACTTTGAATAATGCATTTCTTCCTCTTCAGTTCCTTTTAATTTAATATTCGCTTTGGTTTAGTACAAAACAGCGACATATTGCTACAAGTAAACAAGGTAAAATGTCTGTTAAACACACGTAGCTTCACAAGCTGACCCAAACAGAAGACTGGAATTTTGAATCATAAAATGCACTGGGTTGGAAGGGACCTTTAAAGACCATCTAGTCCAACCTCTCTTCTGTAAGCAGGGACATGCCCAATTAAATCAGGTTGCCCAGAGCCTGATCAAGCCTCACCCTGAATGTGTCCAGGGATGGAGCTTCCATCATCTCACTGTCCAACATGTTTTAATTTTCCACCACCCTCATAGTTAAGTGCTTCTTCCTGATACATAATCTAAATCTACCCTTCTCAAGTTTAAAACCATTGCCTGATGTACTAGTGCTCAGTGCCTTTGTAAACATTTCTTCCCCAGCTTTCTGGAAGGCTGCTATAACGTCTCCCTGAAGCGTTCTCTTCTCCAAGCTAAACAACCCCCAACTCCCTCAGCGTCCATTCACAGGAGAGGTGCTCAGTGAGGTTTCTTCAATCTAGGTTTACTTCACAAAACTCATCCTAAAAAACAAAACAAAACAAAAACAACCAAACAAACAAACAAACAAAACCACTCAGGTCCACCTTTTTGCCCTTTCACCCACCAGTACCCCCAAGTCCTCTTCTGCAGGGCTACTCTCTATCATATCCTCTCCCTGGGGAGATTGTCTCAGCTCAAGTGTAGGGATATTTCACCCAGCTTTCTTCAACCTCACAAGGTTCACCTGGGCCCACTTCTCCAGCTTCTGCTTTATTCAAAGCTGTGGTGTCTTCTCAGATAACTAATTAGTGTAGAAGATAACATAATTTGATAACCTGAATGTACTTACATAAACATTTATTTTGACTGGGTGGATTCAAGTGTCCATCTTTGCAATTGTATACTAAGAAAAACAAGTGGAGAATAACTTCATCAGCTACATATGAATAGTCAAACTGATACTGGCCAAAACCCATCTGACATAGTCCTTTGACAACAGCCAGCAGAAGCTATGTAAAAAGCACTGTAAGAAATGGAGATGTATAGAGATACCTCCCTGAGCAATCACTTCATTACACAGGGGGGAACCAACCTTGAAGCTTGCAGACTTTAAGTTATAGAAGTGCTAATACTGTATTTAATTACTGGTTTGTCATCATGGATTTTCTTATATTTATGTAGCTGTCTTTGGACTCATATAGAGATTTGCAGACAGGAGCTCCTTGTGTCAGCAGTTATCTTATATCTGACACTTTGCTGTTTTAAACTGATGTTCACATAAAAGACAAGAATGACCAGGTTTACTTCCTCCATGTCTCCTGTGATTACATAGCCTTCTATCTGATTTTATCTCTACAATTTATTTCTCAAGAAAGAAGAAATCCTTCTCCCATTTAACCATTTCTTTAGCAAAACAATTCCACCTAGATCTGAGTATCCATAAGAAGCTGAGTGTTCACTTGTAGTAAAAGTCAATGCCTGTGAGATCTTTTCACCTCTATTTTGTTTCAGGGCAGTTTCCACCCTCTGCTGATCACACGATCTTCAGGCAGGGGTCTGAAAAGGAATAGGTAACAAATCACAGAATCACCATGGTTGGAAAAGACCTCTAAGATCACCAAGTCCAACCATTATCTAACTCTACCAGGGCCACTACTACACCATATCCTTAAGCATCATATCTAGACAGCTTTTAAATACATCCAGGGATGGTGATTCAATCACTTCCCTGGGCAGCCTGTTCCATACTTTGAAAACCCTTTCAGTATAGAAGTTTTTCCTAATGCCTAACCTAAACCTCCTCTGCCTTAACCAAAGGATTTGAACCTACCTTTCCGTTGTGAGAAACAACGATTCATTTGCCGGCACAGCATCTACTTCTCAGATACATTACTGCATTAAATCCTTCTCAGTTATAAGGAAACTCCCTCCAGCAGCAAAAGAACCATTCAGGCTGGAAAAGATCTTTAAGATCATTGAGTTCAAGAGCAACCCAGCTACCATGACCACTAAAGTAAGTCCCGAAGCACCACATCTACATGTTTCTTGAACGGCTTCAGGGCTGGCAATTCCATCACCTCCCTGGGCAGCCTTGCACAAGACACCTCTGTATGTTCCAAAGTAGATGGATTATGCCAGCCTCAAATTCTATTGGCCTAGCTACAAATGTAGTGAAAGCATTTTCCTTAGGGGCAGAAGAGGAAAAGTATACTGTAAAATTCTGGTCCTTTCCTTCCAGTAAGCTGTGGTCCATTTAGCCAAAGCAGGCACTATTTTCGGTCTCTAGACAGGAAATATCTGATGAAATTTAATAGCCCAATGAAAGGAACTGAAAGGAAATTACTTAGCACATTAAGCTGACCCACAAAAGTGTTAACACATTAGGCTTCCTTTTTCCTAAGGAATGTCCTCATTTTGTAAAGAATACACATTCCCTTATTATTATTTCTTGCACTAATTTACATGTTCTGGGGGTAATCTGAATGGGTACAATAATTCTGGTTGCTTCAGATCATATTCCAAGTCCAAATTTTATATGTTTTCAAAGCCATTGTGGCCCATCAATGTCCAAATGTAGCTCATAAGCACAAAATTTCACACCTGCAAAATGCAGTTTCCTATTTCCAGTACTGCTGACAGATATTCAACTGCACTGAGAACATGTACTTTTGAATCGAGTTTGCCAGGACCCAAAATTTGCTCTTTCAGTAGATTCCATTAATTGATTCAAACCACATTGGAAATTACAATTTTTCTGAATCCTTTCAAGATAAGCTGTTGCTGCAGAAACCTATTAAAGGATTTAAAGCTACCTCTCACAGAGGAGGACAGGAGCCAGGAACCTAATTCAGCAAGGCTGATCATCCACAGATTTCTAGCTTTTCCTCTGCTCTGACAAGGCTCCATATATGCCATATCTTGGCTGTATCAAGGCCAGATGGAAAGGATACTGCTAGACAGAGATTAGTTTCCACCCTGCATGAAACCTTGGCATATTTTAATGCCAGCTAAACAAGCCTTGAACTGTGAATGTCCCCCCAGAAAAGATTCAACATTCGTTCCCTGCAAAGGAAATATGTTACTGTAATATGGACTAAAAAGTATACATAGAGCCCTCCACATCAGCATGTTCCATAGGACTTATTTTCCTACTCACCGCATGGAAGCAGAAAGCCTGCTAAATACTCTTTGGACCACTAGGAATAGTGAGAATATTATAAATGCATATCTAATGGGAGGGAGTGAAGAATGGCCAGAATCTTGTCAGTGATGCCCACTGACAGAACGAGAGACGACAGGCATAGATTAAAACATACGACATTCCATCTGAACAGAAGAATACCCACTGTGTGGGTGGTCAAACAATTGAACAGGTTGCTCACAGAACTTGAGGGGTCTCCATCTGCAGATATATATATTCTAAAGTCCATTTGGCACTGTCCTGGGCAACCCAGGATAGCTGACACTGCTTCATAAAGTGAGCTGGAATGGACTGCCTCCAGAATCTCCAATCTCAACCACTCGGTGATTCTGCAGTGAAAGCACAGGAGTGGAAAAAAGAAGGAGGGGAAAAAAAAAACCCACACCACACCTTCACATCTTCCCTATGGGGACAGGCTGAGAGAGCTGGGGTTGTTCAGCATTGAGAAAGTGCTGCTGGTTCAAGACTTCCCATTCAAAGGCTCTCTTGCCCAGCTAATTGTAGCCCCTACCACATTCTGTCTGTCCTGCATTCTACTGAAAAGAATTAGCAATACAGCCAATGACTTAAAATAAGAACAAGCTAGAGCTAATTTACAGCCTGCTTCACTTCTCCCTGAAAAGACACGGGATGAAGAAGAGCAGCTTATAATGTCATATAATTTCTTAATATCTCAGAGAATTAGGTTTTGTTTTCTTACTCTGAAAAACATACCCCTTTCAAAATGATTATTCTTTTTAATTTAGTATTCCATTGATCTTTTTATACAATCAGTTAAAGCATGCATCTTTATTTAGGTATATTATAGTTGTTGTACACCTGAGATTTAATTCCCTGTTTCTCAAAAATTAGTCTCCAAAGAGTTTTAACAGTTTTTGACCAAAACCAAAGTGATCTCCAGCCCTTCTCTTGCCCTGGTGTCTTATCAATCACAGTAGCAGCTAGTGAAGTAAGTGGCCGCAATTAGAATTGTTATACTCTGCAAGTCACATATTAGACCTCTTCCAAACTACACAGCAACTGTAGTTCCCACAAAGAAAATAGCATCTGTGAACATTTTAGGTCCGTGTAATTGTTTCATTCTGTTCGTCGTGTCTCTCAATAAAAACATTTTTCCAAGCAAATGTAAAATAAAATTTTCGTATGCCTGTCTATCAGGGGAAAAAAGGTAAAAACTAGTATCTACACAAAGAATGTCATAATTCTCCTTTCTGTGTGACTTCTGAGCAGTAACATTTTTCCTTTAAAAGAGTCTGTTACAGAACAATGTGAAGATCTGAGGTGCTCCTAGATTTACAAACTATTGCAGGATGGTTGCAGTCGGTTGCCAACTCCTTTGGCATAATATGGTACAGAGAGATTTCACTTTGGGACACTATATCTGGCCCTACAGCTACTGACCTGTGGTTTAAACCTGGCATGCCTCAGATGGCTCTATGTTACTTGGTCTTAATATGAGAAAGAAAGGCCTGAGGCCCTCACAGCTTCCCATTCAAAACTGTCATCCATCCTGGCTTGAACCTCCACTGTGCTTCCATCCAAGAAGCTCAGCACCAATCTCTTTTCTTCAGGAGGCTGTGGTGAAGGAAGATGATTGGCGACCACTGTTCCTAAAAGCTTCAAGAACACAGCATACATGAAAAAGCTTCTGTGCTTTCTGCAAGATTATAATCTTATCTATCTAAATGAATCCTAAAAAATGTCATTTGCTTTAAAAGAGTAGCCCACCCCATGCTACCTCATCTACCTTCACCATCAATATTGCTGTAGCACAAAGTAAACATTTACAGTAAGCAGCAGTGCACATGCCCATATGACCTGGCAGTTCGCTGTTCTCAGTGATAGTACAGCAGCCCATTCAAGAGATTCCCAGGTAAGTCTAAACATCTTCTCTGTAACTGCTGTGGGAGAAGCAATGGGGATGAAGAAGTCTTTCTTAACTGTTAGTTATTTTGATGCCCAGATGTCATGGTAGACCTGAAAAGGCCAAGGTGGGCTTGTACATGTCCTGGCTTGCCCAGGCATGCTCCCCTGCCTCCCCTCCTTCTGTGCTGGGGGTGGTGGCCACAGGAAAGGGGACAAAAGCCCCAGCTTCACTTAATATGGGCAAACTGGGCAAACTGCCATCCTGATTGGCTAATCTATGTCCAAAGGCCCATCGGTCTCGGGCTGAAATGGATATAAAGGATGAGCAGGTAGCACATTGTGCTCTCTGCTAAGGTGCTCTCTGCTATTGTATCCTGAGCTGAGGCTCTGATGCCTCCACGCGTTCGGCCTGCACAGCCAGCGTGACACCGTGCCCAGACTGCACACCGCAAGACGTCCTGCCTGCACATGAGAGCCTGCTGCCAAGAGAGCCAGGACCAGGTCAGAGATTGTCTGCCTCCTTTTCTGAAGCACCCAGGAGCCCGAGGAAACTTCAAAGCCTCTAACAGCTTCCGACCCGGCAGCAGCCCCACCACGTGCTTTGGGTGTTGTCCCATGATATTTTTGTGAGTAAATACTTCAAGCCTCTTGTAATCATTGATTGCCTTCTGCCATAAGCAGAAAGGAGCTTCCTGTGCCCATCCAGTGGCTAAGCAGGATAACTAACTGCAAGCAGTGTAAGTGACCACACAAACCTTCTCTTCCAGTAACAATGTTTGCTTATGCTAGTCGCCTTTAAAGTGTTCCAGTTTTGCCTGTTCCCTGTATGTATAAATTTCCAAACCCTGCGTTTTTGAACCTTGTATATAAGTTTTGTGGCGAGATTTAATGTTAATAAACAGTTTTCATAGTTATTAACAATATCTGCCTGGACATCAAAATTAATATCATTATTGATTGTGAATCATTTCATTACACCAGATTACAAAGCAAAGCTGGTTTTAAACTGACTAAAACTGGAATATAAGGCGGCTTTACAGCTAGCAAATTGAATGCTGTCTCTTAGCAGTGAAGATCTTTTCAGCTAATTCCTTACAATTTTCTTTACATCCAGTTACTACCCAGGAAATTTGAAAGCATTCTCCTTGACTACACTTTGCTGTTTACATTCATTTGCATCACAGTCATTATTTCATAGATTAATTGTGTACTCAAAGGATATTTATGAAGGCATAGTTCTTCTTCCCCCTTGAGTTATGACTTGGCAACCAAGAGAAGTTAGCAAGGTTAACCTTCCTCTGAAATGCTGGAAACTGGACAAGGTTAAAAATATGACTGAGGTGAGGTGTACTAATCCTACCAGAGGCACTGAACCCTGTCAAGCATTAAACTAATTGTCAGCTTTGAGATCAAGATAAGATTTGGGATCAAGAATGGGACAATTTGAGACAAGGCAACTAAATTATCACTGAGCTCCAGATACAGGCAGCATGCAAAATGCTTGATGAAAAGCTGAAGGAGAAAACACAAAGGACTAAGAGGTCTATGTAATTTCTGAAAACCTAGAAAAATATCAGCGAAAGTTCTGGGAGAAGATGAAAGCTTTCAAGCAGGATAACAAAAAGGGAAAGATAATTCCATAGCTCACATTACTTGCCAGCAAAACCAGTTTCCTCAAGCTTGGTAAAACCATAAGCTCTCAGCTTTGACATTTTAAGGTCAATTTTTCCTATTTTTGAAAAACTGTATTACCACAGATTGTCCCTCAACTTAAAAGGCAAACACCTTCCTCCTAGACACTCTACAACTGATTGAAAGTGAAAAGTACTTTCTGAGCACCTGTGCAACTCTAGATGTGACTAAGCCAATTCTATTACAGAAACTGAGCATGCAAGTTTCTATGTACACTAACATGCATAAACACATAGCCTTGAAACACTTGGTTGTTTCACACAACATGAAGACTTTATTTACAGCATATAGCATGGTTTAGTAGGGGAGAGACAGGTACTAGGTAATAACAGTTTCTAGAATTGAGATTATACCAGAAGGCCAGTTTTCATGGAAAAAAATCCGTGAAAAAAATCCAGCATGCTGGATTTTTTTTTCAGAATCCCTATGTCTTGATCTAAAAAAGTGAAGAATGGTCCCTCCTGATTTTCTGTGTGTTGGGGTGTCAGCAATCTGTCTTACAATATATCCTGTTCTAAAAGTTCATGCCACAAATGAGCTATGTGCCTACTAAAACCTTTATTTTATATGCCATCACCTCTTCTGAAAGTGCTTTTCTGTATTCAAGTGCAGAGGTTCTTAAACATACCCATATAGATAGGTTCTCAGAGTGTTTGTTTGCTTTTTATTCTTTATGCTTCTCCTTGGATGGCTGAGTCAGCATGATGGATTAGAGTTGCAGTGAAAACACAAAGTCATTCAACGATACCCTGACAGAGGGCATTTGCTTAGAAAACTACTCCATGAACCGGCATTTTAGGCATTACTGCTTCAAATAAATCAACTAAATCATTTTCTATTCCTTTTCTCAATAATATTGTTAAAACTTCTATGCACCATCTTAAATGTCATCTTGATTAAATGCTGTAACCAATGCCTGAAAATGAGCATCTGCTGAGAAAAAGTATCACAAAAAAGTGCTATGTATATCACAGCCAAACTCTAGAGTGTGATTTCTCCTAGTTATCTACAAGCCCAGTGTAACTATGTCCCTCTTTATATGCTTAGCTAATAGAAGTAACACATGAAACAGCCTAGCCATGGCAGCTGTTAACACTGTGAGAGAAACTCACTGAGAAAACTCACTGTGTTTTATACCACCAAGACAATAGCTTGAGGGAACAAGCTGAACTTCCAGCTAGAAGTTATACCAATACACAGTGTGGCTTTAAACATTTACTTACCTGCATTCCTTTTTGCCTTTTCCAATATGGAAGTACTGGTCCATCTGCATAGATGTTCTTTTCCATTATATTTGGCTACTAAAAATAACAGTTACTCACTGCTTTGGGAGTCAGGTCCTCAGGTGTGAAGCAGCCCTTCAGCAAGGTTGACTGCAACTACAACCACTCAAAATACTTTCATCTGAAAGGGACTGTACTTTGTCTAATCCACAATAGTACATCAACACACACCTCTGTTATTGTCATTTACATAAGCCACAGTTACCTAATTTTTGAGAGAATCACACGCACAAAAATATTTTTTTTTAAATCACAGAGTGTAGCAGTAGCACAATTTTTATAAAAACAAAGGAATTATAAAAGGAGCTTACTCCAGAGTCCCTCATTTTGGTAGCCTGTTCCCTTACCATTGCTCATTCTGAAGTTTGGTGAATTTCCTAAAAGTAAGCATTCTTAAGTCACTGCTTCTCAAAAAGCAGTACAGTACAAGTTTATGAAATCATGCTAACCTTCAAAGCACTCCCAATACTAACCAGTAAAGAATTCCAGATCTCACCCCATCCAAAAAAAAACAAAAAAAAAAAAAAACCCAAACCCCCCCCACAAAAAAAAAAAAAAACCCAAACCCCCCCCACAAAAAAAAAAAAAAACCCAAACCCCCCCCACAAAAAAAAAAAAAAACCCAAACCCCCCCCAACAAAAAAAAAAACCCCACAACAAAACCAAAAAAACCACCAGCAATTTGGAGCAGTAACCACATATTCATAAAGTAATCCTGTATTGGTTTGGGGTTTTTTTGGTGGTGAAAATGGATGTCAATGGATTTTTTTTTTTAATCCTTCAGCCCTGAATATTAAGTTGAAACCACATTTCCTGCAAATGAACTAGCTTCATTGGAAGTGTGACTTAGGGTGCATATGTTAGGATCAGAAAGGCTCTAGGAATGTGGAATTTGTAGATTATTTTCATAGCACCTCACCTCCTCCATGGAATCTAGCAACAGTGGTCAGCATGACCCTTCTCCTCCACCCCAAGTCAAACATTTCCCTTTCTTGAAGAGGATACAGGAAATTGCTAATGACTTAATTAATAAGCAATAACATGAAGATGCATAAACTAGTTCTGTAATTTGAGGTGAGATTAATGACATCTTTCAAAATACACTTTACTAAATTCTTACCAAAAAATCTCTTGAGATAATTCTGAGGTCACCGAGGTAAAGACTGCAATTCAGCACTGCACAGATATGATTTCTGATTCAATTGCCAGGAATCTCAAGCACCAGGCTTCATATGGTTCAATAGCCTTCCCTGACAGCAGCTTAGTCACTGAGCTACTTGTGGCAGCTTTTCCGAGCACCTCTGGCAGAAAGTTCAGCTCCACATATTTGGTGCACGAAATATGAATATTCACTGTGAGGAAGGAACACTCACAGCAATTTAAGGAAAGTGTTCTTTCCCTTTTACGGCTAAATAGGGATCATTCCCTCCTGTGTAAACAGTTACTGGCCACCTAACAAAGCCTCGGAGATCATCTCAGTTAAAGAAACCGTCTTTACTTTCTTACCGACTGAAAGGTGGGGAGTATGTAGGTCAGCTAGGGAAACAAGATCACCAAGCAATGAGCAGTGCTACAAGAACAATTAGCATTTGCCATGCATGCTAACTACCTCTTTGCTACTGAAAACGTACCGGGGAAGGGAGGAGGGGGAGGGAGGGGAATGAAAAGCGTGATTGATAACCACTTTGATATCTTGAATGGAGTAAGCGATGAACAAGTTTATTGAATCTGACACCTGGAGAAGTGATGTGACACGAACATCTCCTCCAGCTTCAAATATGAGTGATTGTAGATTATATTCTTGCCATACTTATTTTTACAGAGGTTATAGAAGCTCTTGTACCTTTTGGAAAAGGGGTGGTTAGATTAATAAGCAGTGCTGCATCATTCCTTCAAGAGGGATGAACAAACCCTTCCTACTTTTTGTCAGGGAATGGGAGAAATACAGACTTTCACCTCTCTACTGGTCTGGTGATATTTTTTATATGAGAATTATCTTGCCCACATCTGCTGGCCCTTAAGGTCTAGTAATCAGGTCTTCAGGGTAGGCAAGAGAATTCACAGAATCAGAAAAGGCAATGATCAGATGTTCCTTGCTCAGCTACAGCTTCTAAAGACTCTTCCTGAATTTACAAGAGAGAGAATGTTGCTGCCTTCTTCGTGTCTTGACTAGCTGCAAGGCAAAAACCAGAAATCTGACTTCTTACTGGTGTCATGCAGCCCATTCATTTTTATCTCTCCGAGAAGATAGAAAGAGTATAGCACCCATCTGGTGGTTAACACTCGAGTGACTACAAACAAGCTGGCCACATGAGCTGTTCAAGTGATGGCAAACAAACACAGCTTGAAATATACCAATGCCTGAGAGTTCCACTTTCAATGGAAAAAACATCACAGCGTCTTTCAGATTTGGCCAGTGATCATTTGGTACATTTCAGTTACTTAAAGGCATGATGTTTTGTTAGCATTGTATAACAAGATGCCAGTATTATGGAAACAGTATTTAATTAGCTGTAAGTAATCTGAATTTTTCCACAGAAAACTAGCCACCAGTTCAAAATTACCTTGCAGACTGCACTCAGGAGAAATGTCCAGTTCAAGTGTTGCACTCTTTGTCTTAATGTAGCATAGGAGATTGTAGGATATCATTTAGAGATTGTATTTCTTTTCCATCTATTTAAAAATATTTTACAATTTCAATTTTATGCTAATCCAAATGTCATTAGTACAGGGACAGGAACTTTTACTGTTGAGTCTGAGCAAACGTAATGGGCTGAAACAAAGTATCATGGAAGAACTATGCAAATCACCATGTACAGTAAATCAAGCTAATAAGCAGACTTTAGCTTTCTTCCACGAAGGTCAAATATAGCCTGCAATCAGGGGGAAGAAAAGGGGACACAGGTGCCTGGTAAAGGAATCTAATAGAACTTCATTCACAGAACATCAGCGCAGAAATACAAATATCAGTGTTAGTATTTGCCTTTGTAGATACCATGAAGAAGAATCTTTAAAAAAAAAAAAAAAAATCTTCTCTGACACTATTTTATGGACCTAGCTTGCCCATTTCTGGTGTCTCAAATTTGGCACACTGACAAACAAGAGTTTAAAGAAAGGGAGAAAATTTCACATTAAAGAGCCAAAAAAAAGGTCCATGTAAAATATGCATTATAAAGGAGAGCAAAAGGCAATTCAATCAAGAACCATCAGTACCTGCATCGTGAACTTATTTCTGACAATAGACAACACTTTACCACAGGCAAGAATTATACAGCAAAACATGTTTGGAAGCTGAAGCAAGATTGATTCAGGATAGAAATAAGTTTTCCCTGAAGAGAACAGAAACATGTAACATGCACTCTGAATTACTCAGATTCTTTTGTTGTTGTTTTGTTGTCTGTGTGTTTGTTTGTTTGTTTTTGGGGTTTTTTTAAGGCTAGAAGAAAGAATACTTTTCCAATAAGATGTTACCTGTGCTTCAGACACCGAATATTTTATAAGATTACCAAATACTGGAAATAATAAATTATTATATCTTACAATCCTCAAAAATAAGACTCCTTTCAATGTTTCACATCATTTTATATAAACATCACTGCCTCACCACATAAGGAGAACAGGTTTCTTAAGAGTGCAATCCTCTCTCCATATGTCTAGACTAAAGCTTTGACCTGACATTACAAATTCCCACCCAAAGGCCAGCTTTTGCTTGTAGTGGGTTTAGGAAACCACCCCCAAAGCTGAAATTTACTAGACCAGCTCAGACAGCTTGGAAGTAAGATAATGCTATACTTTACAGCAAAGATGAATTTACAAGCATATATACAAAATGTATTTACATGTACATACAATTATATACAAGTTAGAAATAATATAGGAATCCAATCTTCCCCCCACCCCAAACAAAGAAAAACAGCACAGAGGGTGCCAACACCACCACCTTCTCTCTCCCCAGATAGAAAAGCCAGAAAGGCTCGAATGTTATCTGGAAAAGGTTAGTGGAGCAGTCAGAGAGGCGAAGGAACAGCAACAGAGCCAGTGCCCAAAAGCCAAGAGAATGAAATTGTAATTATACCAATTAGCAAATCAGTGAATGATATAGACTTTATAGTTCTTTCACATCCAATGCTGTAATTCATCTAGATTCTGCACTGAACTTCCAGGAAAGTCCTGATTTCTCTTATCAGAAATTTCCAATAAGCCTAAAACTACCACATGCTATAGATGCACAACAGAAATCCTTCGGAACTTTGTTCCCTTGAGCTCTATCAGGCAATTCTTCATATGCTGATTTCCACAGAGTATCAATATATTGGGTCCCTGGAATTAATTGCCCAGGACCCCTGCATTTTGCCTTGGGTAGCATTCCTTTTTCTTACTTTAAAGAAAAAAAGCCTTTGTTTAAGTCAGCCTTCTCCTCTCCTTTAGGCTTGGCTGCTCATTGGCTGCCTTCAAAGCTTCTGCATGTTCACTACACCAAACTTCCTGAACTCAATATCTACTTAAAGAAACCAAAAAAACAAAAAACAAAACAAAACAAAACAAAAAACCAAAAAACACTTTACTTTCAAGTAAATTATGATCTATTTGGACTGAGTGTGTAAGTTCAGTTTGTTCAAGACTTGGCTGTCTGCCCTGCTGGATTCATACCCGGGTAGCCTACAGTCATATGTCAGTAAAATCTGTAGGTTAAAATACTTATAACCCTCTCCCATTATTTTGAAATCCTATAATATACAGACCTCCTTTATTGAGACCATAAAGAAGCTAATTCATTGACTGCAGTTGCCAAAGTATATTAGATTTTATGAATTTATACAGTTTCAGTCATTTAAAAAGACATTGTAACTTTTTATTCCAAAGGACTACGGATGTCAAGGTAATTAAAGACAGTTTTGAAAGGTAGGAATTCCCTTCAGTTCTTACCAAAGTTGCTGGGAGTCAGGGAGATAAAGCTACATAACTCACACAAGATTATACTTGAATTGTCCTCTTACCTCTGCTCATGTTTTATGTTGAATAATCAATTTTAAAATTAAGGTAAAAGAAAAGTGTTAAAGCCATCTATCCCATATTTCTAACCACCAGCTTCTGTATAATACTTTCTTAAAGCTGGCATGGCTTTGGCTCAGCCTTCTCAGACCACAGGTTTTCACACTCAAGCATAACTGTTTCCCAGTTGCCTTGTGCTTCCTTCCCCCACTATGTTGGTCTTTCTCTAGCCTCTCAGACAAAGTAATTTCAAGCAAGGGGTAATCTTTGTTCAGTGTGGCACACTGTACAGAAAAAATATGGTTCAAGCTGTTTTCCAGAATCAATGCAGTTTCTCACAGACATGTTTTTCCTGCTTTTTCCCCCTCTGAATACTTTTGAAGAGGCAGAAGAGACATTTATCCATGTCGAAATGAAGAGGAAAATGCAATTCCTTCTTCTGTGTTATTTTTCGAGTCTTTATGCAGTAAAATATAAGATCAATGAGGTTTTATACCCTGTTCCAGGAACCATTGAAATCAGAAATATATTAATCAAATGCCTAATAACAGGAAGAATAATCATCTCATTATAAAACACCTTTGCAAACTTTAGTATTCTCCCAGACCTTGTACTTCATTAAATCAAGATTCAAAATATAATGGATAACATAAGATTCTAATTTGTTTCCCAGAGAAGTTTAGAAAGCTTATAGATTACTCTTTATCTTCATTATGTGGAAGCAGACAAAGTAGATTACTAGAAGATTATTATTAATTTAACTAAGTATATCTGTGGCTCGGAGGGAAAGCGAACATTATTTTAGTAAATCTGCTACAGGATAGCTGCTTAACAACATTCAACATTGATTATATTTTCACAGCCCCATGGATGTTGGCAGAATTTTCTTTTTTCTCCCTTCACTCTAAAACTTAGTGTTGTCTTAAATGCTTCTAAAATTCTTCTTGCATGAAGAATTTCAAAAGTTCTTTGGGAGAGTCAGGTACATTATGGTGAAGCACACACCTGTACAAAAGCCTGATGTTCTGCTGAAGTTTTTTCAGGTTTTGTATGAAAAACTGTGTCATACTTTGTTCACCTTTTTTCTTTAAAAATGTTTCCTGACCTGAGTTACAATATAAGTACCAGAGTGCCCTGAATCTCCTGGCTCCCCAGAAGCCTGATTTTCTCTACATTCTAACTACTCTGGCCTGTCAGAACTGCCTTAGAAGCAGTTATAACCAGAGTGGAAGATACAGTAGACCTTGGAGATACGATATGGCCACACCACGATTTGTCTTTGGGCAAAGCCTCAATGTTTAACAGAAGGCAGGCTGCAATACACCCTATCCACAACCAAGAACTTAGTTGTCTATAAATACCTTCTTCACCTACTACAGCTACTCACTACAAGATCTAATTCTATCAGTTCCGCTCTTCCTGCTCAAACATGTAAGTATGTAGGTAAAACCTTTAAGCAGATGTGTTTACCTTAGCACCTGCCTAATTCAGTTCCTCTAAATTAATAATATACCAGGTTTACAGATGTAAAACATGTTTAAAAGACTCTATCCTTATGAGTTTGCCTGGCTAAATTAGGGGTGGACAACTATCAAAGCTTTCACAGAAGATTAAATTACATGCTTCATATCTGGNTCCCACCCTGTTCTTCCTTCTCTTGATGTACCCAATTATGAGCACTGTTTAAGAAAGGCAGTTGAGTTACATAGGTGTTCACATGTTTCATCTGAGCCTCTTTTAAGAGGAGAAGCTGGGCATGAACCTTGTTACAAATCCATGAGTCTGAGTTAACTTGGTTTTGGGGATTTGACCTACCCAGCATCCCCCACATAACTCTAGCGCCAGTCCCATATCGTGGCCCCAGTATAGGAGTTCTACTTGAACAGTCTAAATATCACAGGCTGGACACTGCATTATAACCATAACTTCTGAAACATCTAAGATGCAGGGTGAGTGACAGGGTACATAAATACAGTATACACAATCAGTGAATATCATTTGCCTTCCTCATCTATAATTTCCTGCAAGGTCCATTCCACAACTGCTGGAGTCAAAGTAGCTTACAATTGACTTCAGAAAGTTGTTGTCCAAGACCTACCCCTCTTTTTATGTTTGATGAACAAGGACATTAGAAAGTCCTACTAACGATCAGTTTGTACAATGTACTGCAATCCTGAAATAATGGACACACCTCAATCAGCAGCCATGAAGAAGCAACACAAACATTGTATAAACACAGTCGCTCCTTTATGCAGGTCATATTGGCATGGACTTATCTGGGACTTTCTTCATTGGGTTCTCTGAGACATGGCTCAAAGTCTCCCTGCCACAGCCACGACTAGCCAGCTCTACCAGACACCAGGATTTCCCTCTGTTTGCAGTCAGAATTATTTCTCCATTTAACAGTGTCATTGCCAACAGCTAAGAGAGATGAAAAAATTCAAAAATATGCAGAAGTGAACTGTATGCAGCACTATAAAAAGGAAGAAAGGGAAATAGTCTTGCAATTAAAGGGAGAAAGTTCAGAAGATGATGCAAGCTTATCAAATTCCTGCAAGAAGCAAAAGAGGAACTACCTTCACTTGTTTTAAAATATTTACCTATTTCACATAAATAAGTCTATGATAGCTCAGATATGCTGACAGGGGAATTACAAATCCCTAAACAAATATAACTGTATTCCTTAACACTAAGGATATGCTGAAGAAGATTTGGTTTGGTTCTGTTGTAGGGTAAAGCACAAGTTATGGAGCAACATTGAAATACTACTTTACTTACTGAGAATGAGTATTAAACCTAAAATATTGTTCCTGCTTGGAAGCACTAGGTCAGTAGTATATATTTATAGAACTGTAGCCTAATTAACTACTACTAATTGAATCTATAAATAACTAAAAAAACTAATAGGTCAGATTTTGTTTAATTGCCTTAATTAAAGCTGGAAGTTAGCAAGTCATACTGCCTGTTTTCAGTGAGTTAACATTGATAACATTTGTTACAAGATTCATTTTCTTCATTCTGGCACATTGCCACTGTTACCATTCATGAGGAAGAAGCACCCTTCAAACAGCTATAATGCGTTAATCTTCTACTAGGTGCTTATTGCTGATTCAGCAGAGAAACACTAAGTACTGTTTATTTAGGTAAAGAACTGGCGGGGGCGGGGGGTTTGGGAAGGGGTCGTAGGGGAGGGGAGGTGTGTGTGAAATCACACCATTTGGGTTTCAGTGATTTGGATCCCACAGTCTTTCCCTTTAATCTGCTCCCACCAGCTAAATTCCAAGCACAGACACCTGAAGGTGGGAGAGTGAAAATTTAGACACACACGTGCATTCCTGACAAGTAATCCAAAGATACAAGTTATGTCCAAGCCAATTTCCAATGTTTTGGACAATGAACATTCAGTCAGTCTTAAAGAAAGAAAGATAAAGAAACCTCCAATTAACTTAAGGTTTCTGGTGTCATAATTTAAAATTGTTTTATTGGTTTGTTTATAATGGATATCAAGCTACACTGGATATCACAGCAAAGCTGGTCTGCACCATAGCCTTGTCGAACATACACAAAAGCAGCAAGATTGTTTTTGCAGCAATGTTCAGGCTGGAATAAAGCCCCAGAGATACTCAGCTGCCATGAAATCTCTGTACGCCATTATGAGAAGAGTGAAAAGCAAATGAACCAGTTAGGCAAAGGGCAGATACAGCGAAGAATAATTGAACACCCACTAAACGAAGGAAGAAAAAGAATCTAATGAGGTTTGAGTACTAACAGGCAGTGCAGAAGTTCATAAGATAATTAGGAGAGGCAACAATGGGGTCAAGAAAAACAGGAGGGCAGCTTGTTCAGATGGCAGGAGCTCTCAGGTGCTACAGTTGCAAGAGAGAAGCTAGAGACAGAAGTGTGTGTATTTATTTTCCTTGTAAAATTGAAACATCTGCATAAGGCTTCATCTGAAATTAAAAGGAATTAATCTGTTAATTTTAAAGCACAATCCCACACAGCTAATAATCTGTGCACATCACGCACATAGTCAGGAGTCAAAGGAATATGCTGTTTTCCATGACTCATCAGCAGTGGGCACAGAGACTCTTGTAAACATCATCAAGCAGAGTTTTATTCATCCTGAACTATGCATTAGGGAGTTTGGCGGACCCTGTTAAAATTCTTCAAGCAGCAGTGTGGAAAATCACACTAACAAATAGCCTACCTTTGTAATCTGCCGTGCATTGAACATAACAATAAGTCACAACAGGCCATGCATCAATAGGCTATTGGCACATGCTTTGGAGGCATTCTGAGGACCAAAGCAGGCAGCTGAGTGCCTCCATCCATCTGAGAAGAGCACCAGCAGCCTACTAATGCACACTCTGGCCTAGCCAATTGTTACAGCAACACGGCTCATCAATTTCAAATTTTGGGTTTCAAAATACTTAAAGGTAACATTCAATTCTCTTCAAAAAACAGTTGAGAAGAGGTACTTGGTTTGTTGGGGCATTTAAATAGATTAGTTGTTTTGAGGGCTGATTTTTGAAAGTTAGCAATAGTACAGAAACATGAAGAGATGTGCTGACTTGCCCAAGGTCACAGAAGAACCTAGCAACAGGACAAAGATGAACCTAGCTCCCTACATTTTAAATTAACCAGTGTAAAATTAGTGAGGCTGGATCAGTGAAGTTCTCCTAAACACTTTATACTGCTTGCCTCTTCCTCATGCAGTAAATCTCCTTCTAAAACTCAGCATGGAGAAAATTCCTGGTGATGAAACAGGGACAGCTTGGTGAAGAGGGGATACTATTGGCGGAGGCAGGAGCTGCATACACTACAGAAACTATTCCTTTTCTTCATTCTTAAATTCTGACTAAAAAGCTCTGATTCTGATGCTAACACAGAAGCAAAGCACTCTTTAAAGAACAAGATTAAAGGCAGAGAATTACAAGATTGATACACAAGCAAGCAACAACCACCACTCAGTTACCATTGTAAAATCAGAGAGTTACTGCACATATAGAGTAATAAACCATATTTGAAGCCTGAAATTTTCTGGATCCTCAGCAATTCTCAGTTTGCCTACAACAGCTGGAGTATGCACAAGAATTCTGTCACGTACAGGCCTTGTCCAGAACTGGTAATGGCGCACCCATCTTACCTTCCCACTGATGGCATGAATCTGCTAGGCACCCTTCCTTTGAAGAAAAGGTTTCCATGGAAAACCATCTACACAAGCAAATTTATTTAGAGAAGAGGGGAGTGAAGGAAATCAAGAAGGGAATCTACCTCAGAGGCCTTTATATTCCTGGGGTTTGTTAAATGATAAAGTTTACAGAAACATGTGAAATGACATTTGTTTAATAAAATTATTATGCCCTTGCATAATAAGTATGAG
>WBNM01029901.1:0-24463 GCA_013399055.1 Ramphastos sulfuratus
GGGTTTATTTGCAGACTTGAAAACAATTTTGTAACTATCTTCCATACACCTAAGGTTTAAGTTAATTTTGCTAACTCTCTCTTTTTCTTTCTCTCTCACCTAAGGTTTAAGTTAATTTTGCTAACTCTCTCTTTTTCTTTCTCTCTCTCTCTCTCTCTCTCTCTCTATATATATATATATATATATATATACATATATGTTAAAGAATCAACAGGATATATCACCTGTACTAGTGGGAGGTGTCCCTGCCTATGGCAGGGGGTTGGAACTAGATGATCTTTGAGGTCCCTTCCAACCTTACCATTCTATGATTCTATGATCTTTCCACAACGTATTGTAACATTTTCCCCTGATAAAAATGCTTCCATAGGCTAGAAATCCATGAGAACTTGCTTTTTATAGTTCAGAGGAAGTATAGAATTGCAAAACAGATCCTAAATATTTATAAAACTGAGCGATGGTGTAGAACACAGAGTAACAAAATCTTTACGCTGCCTGCTATGCTCAGCAGTTGGGAAGTTCACACGTTCAGTGCTTCAGCTCCAACAGGATCAGAGAAGCTATTTTGTGAGGAAATAAAGATGCAAGAGATGAATCATAAGTCTCTGTGATGACATTTCTGTCCATGGCAGAGGATTCCATAGAATTATGGAATGGCTTCATTTGGAAGGGACCTCAGATCATCTACTCCAACCTCCCTGCCATGGGCAGGGATATCTTGCAACTACACTTGGCTGTCCGAGGCCTCATACAACCTAGCCTTGAACAAAAACAGGGAGAAGGAATCCACAACCTCCCTGGGAAACCCATTCCAGAGTCTCACCATCCTCATATCATACTGAAGAAATTCTTCCAAAGATCCAGTCTAACTCTGTTCTCCCTCAGCTTCAAACCATTCCCCCTTCTCCTGTCTCTAGGTGCCCTCATGAAAAGTCCCTCTGTGGCCTTCCTGTTGGATCCCTTCAGCTATTGGAAGGCAGCTCTAAGGTCCCCCCAGAGTCTTCTCCTCTCCAGAACAACCCCAGCTTCCTCAGCCTATCCTCATAGCAGAGGTGCTCCAGCCCTTAGATCATCCTTGTGGCCTCTTCTGGACTCACTCCAACATTTCTGTGTCCTTCTTATGCTGGGGACACCAGAACTGGAGGCAGTATTGGAGGTGTTACCTCCTTTCTAACCTAAGCCATTCTAAGATTCTATGATCACACTAAAAGTAAGATTTGAGAGGAATCCAAGCAGCAGCTTTGGGTTCAGCTTATACCAAGTGCAGAAAAAGCAAAATTCCCATCAAGCAGTGCTCTGTCACCATGACAACCTGGCAAGGTAGCACAAAAGGGTTCATCTTTATGCAACACAGTTTTTTGAAATCTATCATCCTAAATGTGACAGCCTCGTACTCTTTTGGGTCTGCTGTGACACCACAATGCAGCAGAGTTATTAAATAGAACCAATGCCTCATTTATTAGCAGTCAAAGAAGTTACCTTTTAAATGCAAATGTTTCAAATTAAAATGAAGGGTTTAATCAGTAAAGCTCCCCAACCTTAAATTACCGTAGGGAGAGTAACAGCATCCCTGTGTTTTAAACATCCTTATCCTTCCAAAATATCCATCCCAAGATCCAGGCTTATTTTTGACAACTGTGACATGACCTTTAGAAGTCTGACTATAAAAAGCAGTAAGACCACAGTCTTTTGAAATCAAACCCTATAATCTTGCTGCATAAAAGCTACACTAAAATGTGATTACAAAGGGGATTAGAGTGGAACCTAGAGAGTGTCTCTCTAGCTGTTCTCAAGACACTCCTTTTTTTCACCACATAAACATAATTTATTACACTGAAAGCATGCTTGAGTGCAAGGCTGCCAGGCAAAAGTGCACTAAATGCTCCAGGTTAATTTGATTCCAGTTAATTTCTACAGAATGGCTAATTGTCAATGGCTCTACCTATTGATCTCTCCCTTGGATCAATATTTGTTTTCCAGCTCTGTGAGCCACATGGGCAGAAGAGAGGAAAAAAATAAATAGAATAGATTTCACAGATTCACAGATTGCATTGGGTTGGAAGGGACCCTCAAAGGTTCATCTTGTCCAATATCCCTGCAGTCAGCAGGGACACTTCCAACTATAGCAGGCTCCTCAGTCCCACATGAAGTCTGATCTTGAATGTCTCCAGGGATAGGGCTTCAACCATATCCCTGGGCAGCCTGTTCCTGTATTTCACCAGTCTCATTCTGAAGAACTTCCTTCTGATGTCCAACCTAAATCTCCCCTGCTCCACCTTCACAGAATCACAGGATCACAGAATCAGTCAGGGTTGGAAGGGACCACAAGGATCATCAAGTTCCAACCCCCCTGCCATGGGCAGGGACACCTCACACTAGATCAGGCTGTCCTTCAAACCATTACCCTTTGTCCTATCCCCACAGGCCCTTCTAAAAAGTCCCTCCCCAGCCTTCCTGTAGGTCCCCTTCAGATACTGAAATGCAGCTCTAAGGTCTCCCTCAGAGCCTTCTCTTCTCCAGGCTGAGCAGCCCCAACTATTCAGCCCCATTTCTTGCTCTGAGACAGGTCTCTCTCTTTCCCTCCTTTCCCCCAAATGCCATTTCTTGTTTCAAAAAAAACCAAATCACAGAACACAAAATCTCCAAGGGAATGAAAGAAAAGCATGCAAACTGTAATGAATCACGACAATTCAAAGGCTATGTTGAGATCTTATTTTTCCTAATTGTTTTCCCCCCTGTTTTTTTTTTTTTTTTCCCCATCTAACTTGTATAAACCTAGACAAAGAAATTTTGGACAACCTGTAGGACACCAGAACAGGCACAATTGCGGTTTGGTGAATGTAGACAAAACCTGCAAGTAACCTTCTTCACATGACACTGCACCATAAAAAGAACTTTTTTTCTCTTCTTGCCATATTAGAGTATAAGCTGAGGAATGAACTGAGGCATTGACTCAGAAATGTGCCTCCTGAAGCAGCTTGGTTTCAAAGGTTTGGTTTCTAGGTCAGTGTGACTAACCGGCATGTCTCATAAGCAAATGCCTTTGTGTGTCAGCGATACAATTTACACTCCTCAGAAAGAACCTGTTCAAATAGAGCTGAGGTTTGGGGAATAATTAGGCTGAGGCAGGCACAGATGTGCTATTTAAATCAATAGAGAATATAGTCTTAAGGACAGAAAGTCAGAATTGTCTGGAAAGCCATCTCCTCATCTAAGTACTTCTGGAATTCCAAGTGCGAGAGAATTCCAAGGACAGAAATGCTCTGACGTGTCAGAAGCACAAACCAGCACTTCTTCAGCCCTGCTGCACCCTTTCACAGGACTCTGGTGACACAAAAGGGACTATTAGGCCAGTTTAGCCAGCTTCCTGGGACTTAGCAGGGGAGAAAAAAAAAGCCTTGCATTGAAGCTTGTTGGCAAACAGGCTCTCTGCTACCACTGCAAATTGCACTGCCACAAAGAAAGGCTCCCCTAGCAAGCATCACTTCCCCATTAATCTCTTAAACACCTGTGCTGGTTTGAGNAACCCACCACAGCACTGATGGGACATTCAAAGTTACATAATATATCATGAGTTTCTCTGAGGTGGCCCTAAATTTAATGGGGGATGAATAAGATCCTAGCTCCTAGGATCTCTGAATTTATGAAACATGCAGTAGAAGGTTTCATACAATATACCTGTCGGCTCTTTTGCCCTTTTTTAATTCATGGCTTCCAAATGCTCACAGGAACAGAGTTTTCTAAAGGGGAAACTAAGATCTCATTCTTAAGAGCAATTATGAGCAACGAAAAAAACCCTCTTCAGCATGTTGTCAGGAAAAACAATGTCCTTGTCTGTAAGAGACACCCACAGCCTCCCAGCCTTTCAAAGGTAACACCTTGAAAGCCTTATTACTGCTGACCTGCCATGCATAAACCACTGCAAAGATGTCAAGTCAGAGCAACTGTAAATTAGATAGTCAAGGCCCACCCACATTAGGCAAAGAGTTGCTGCTCCTACCCCAGAGCCAGTCTGAATGGGGAGGATGGCAATGTCAAATAGAGCAAGCTGGCTTTGGGCTTCAAGAACTAAAAGACATTTTGCCATTGCTACACTTTAAGATCGAACTACTCAGACATCTCTATCACATATTTCTTCTTCTAAAAACCATATGTCTGTAGAGACAAGCATACAAGTCCTTCAGAAAGAAAGTAACAGCTAAGATTTTACTTTATCAAACTCAGTCATCTACAATCATAGAATCATAGAATGGTAAGGTTGGAAGGGACCTCAAAGATCATCCAGTTCCAACCCCCTGCCATAGGCAGGGACACCTCCCACTAGTACAGGTCACTCAAGGCCTCCTCCAACCTGGCCTTGAACACCTCCAGGGAGGGAGCAGCCACAACCTCCCTGGGCAATCTGTGCCAGTGCCTCACTACCCTCACTGGAAAGAACTTCCTCCTGACATCCAGTCTAAATCTCCCCTCTGCCAGTTTAAACCCATTGCCCCTTGTCCTGTCATTGCAAGACCTTGTAAATAATCCCTCTCCAGCCTTCCTGTAGGCTCCCTTCAGATACTGGATAAAATGATAGAATTACAGAATAACAGAATCATTAAGACTGGAAAAGACCTCCAAGGTCATTGAGTCCAATCATAATCCAACTCCTATCACCACTAAACTATATCCTGAAGGATGACATCTACAGCTTCTTGAACTCTTCCAGGGATGGTGACTCCACCACCTCCCTGGGCAGCCTGTTTTAATGCCTAACCAGACTTGCAGCAAAGAATTTTGTCATAATGTCCAACCTAAACCCACCCTGGCACAATTTCAACCCATTTCCTCTTGTTATATCACTAGTATTCAAGCTGTGGCCTCAGCAGTGCCCAGTACAGGGGCACCATCACTTCTTTAGTCTTGTTGGCCACACCATTGCTCATCCAGGCCTGGATGCTGTTGGCCTTCTTGGTGACCTGGGTACACTGCTGACTCATGTTCAGCAAGCTGTCTGCCAGCATCCCAGGATCCTTTCCCACTAGGCTGCTTTTCAGCTGCTCTGTCCCAAACCTGGAGTGTTGCTGTGGGTTGTTGTGACCCAAGTGCAGGACCCAGCCCTTGGTCTTGTCAAACTTTGTCCCATTGTCTTCAGTCATAGATTTAACCTGTACAGATCCCTCTGCAGAGCTTCCTACCCTCATCTGCAAACCTGCTGATGGTGCACTTGATCCCCTCACTCAAATCATTCGTAAAGATGTTGAACATCACATAAACATCCCATATTTCTTCTTTGGAAAAAAGTATGTCTTAGAAACAAAAACACAAAGCATTTGGATGAGAAGTAACAGTTCAAACTAGATGGAACAGTTCAAATTAGATGGAACAGTTAAAATTAGATAGAACAGTTAAAATTAGATGGAACAGTTAAAATTAGCTTACAGCAAGCAAAATGGGAATGTTTGGAACCTGCTTAGCACATCTATGCTTTTCCTTGCATCATACAGCAGAGCCATATTGGATTGACTACAGGGTGGTTGTTTTTTTTTCAGGAAGAGAATGAAAATGAGGCAAAATTAATTGCCAGATGATTCTGAGCAAGGTTATCTTACCAGCAATATAGTCCTAGCTCTGAAAGCAATTTCATCTTGAGTGCTCCCTGTACTAAAACTGCATTTTAAACAATACAGAATTGTGTCTTCGTCTGCCTTCTAATTTGAACACAGTAATTAACACTCACTGCTTAGTATCTTTGATTAACAAATCATTTATAATCCTTGCTGAGCTTGATAAATCCCTAATATCGTCTAGTCCCTGCCATAAATTTGTGACTTACTCTATTTTGTGACCAGGGTCATTTGCACATGCAATTAGAGAGAGAAAAAGTCTTATGAAAAGTGGCTGAGGGACCTGGGGTTGTTCAGTCTGGAGAAGAGGAGGCTGAGGGGAGACCTCATTGCTCTCTACAACTCCCTGACAGGAGGGTGGAGTGAAGTGGGGGTTGGCCTCTTTTCCCAAGTAAGTAGACTATGAGGAAATGGCCTCATGTTGCACCAGAGGAGGTTTAGGTTGGAGGTTAGGAAATACTTCTTTCCTGCAAGAGTGGTCAGGCATTGGAACAGGTTGCCTGGGAGGTGGTGGAGTCACCATCCCTGGAGGGCTTCCAGAACCATGTGGATGTGTTGTAATGGTTGTGGTGATCTTGGGTTGAGGGTTGGACTTGATGATCTTAAAGGTCTCTTCAAATGAAACAGTTCTTTGGTTTCATGGGCACGGTGGTGTTGGGTTGATGGTTGGACTTGATGATTTTAGATGGCTTTTCCAACCCTAATGACTCTATGAGGGACTAATTATTTTATGAGAGACTTCTCATAATGATGTCTAGCAATAGGACAACTTCAGCAGAAGACTCAAAAGAAGTGAGAACATGAAACCAGAAGTGTCTTTGTCATCAGCATCCTTATTTCACTACATAAAAGGCGATAAAAAAAAAGGACTGATTATTGACCATCAGCTCCCACCTACTTCTACACTCTTTAAGACAAGTGAAAAATAATGATGACTTGGAAGGCCTGATGAGGTGGGTTTGCCATACTTAAAAAAAAAAAAAAAAGTATTTGTTAGCTGCCTTTTAATAAAATGATCCACATGCAAACCCTCAATGGATTTGTGAGACATTATCTCCCAGTCCAAACTTTTACACTAATCACTGTGTTCTGAAGGGAAGCATAAAATCAGTGCCAACTGATCTGCAATTCCAGAAACTCACCTTTTCCATTTGTAGTAGGCTACATCTGATAGCTAAAAGAGAACCTCAGACTTTTCTTCACCATATGATATGTCAAACTAAATGCGTTGCAGAGCACCTCATGGAGCACACTTCAATTTTCACACTTTTATTGGCTTTTATAACAGCAGATGAGTCCTGAACTTCTGAGTACTGCAAGGGAAGTAATTTTACGCCCCACATATTCTAGGCTGATCAAAACCTTAAATCTTTTTCTGAGTGTGCCTCTGTCAGTAGCAAAAAAAGATGTGTCTAAGTGAGATGATATGGTCCTTCTCGCACTCTGCAACTACCTGAAAGGAGGTTGGAGTGAGACTGCTGTTGGTCTCTTCTCCCAAGGAAGCAGCAAAAGGATGCGAGGAAATGGGCTTAAGCCGCGCCAGGGGAGGTTTGGATTGGACATTAGGAAAGATTTATTTACTGGAAGAGTGGTGAGGCATTGAAACAGGCTGCTCAGGGAGGTGGTGGAGTCACCATCTCTGGAGGTGTTCAAGAAGCTGTAGAAGTGATGCCTCAGGATACAGACTGGTGCTCACGGTAGTTGGATTATGGTTGGACTCGATGGTCTTGAAGGTCTTTCCCAACCTTCATGATTCTATGACTCTGTGATTCTATGACTGTATGGTTCTGGTGATTCTGCTGTGCTGGACGAGCTTGTTGTCCAGCAGTGACTCCAATCTCCACACTTAAGTTGAACTCCATGCTCCAGCCCAGCACTGCTCCCAGCCTTAGTGTTAGCTAGGATGGAAAGCTTTGCCAGCTTGTTGTAATCTTCATCTGTTTGGCCTCTTTCCAGACCCTCAATAGACAAGGAAAGAGACCAAAGATCTAATGAAGACCTTATCCAGTATTTATAAGCTAATCATACACACCAAAATAATAGACTGGTGGTGGTGACTCACCCTCAGTGACTCAACTTTGCAGGGAAGTTGGATTCAATGATGTCTGGAGATCCCTTCCAACCTCTGGCATTCTATGATTCTGTGAATTCTGGTGGGCAGGATGTCTCTGGCACTTTGGTTAGCTGCCTGCTAGCATTGCAATGCTTAAGTTTCCTTTGTGCAGCTACCTTCAATACAAAAGGATTATTTTATTTTATTTAATTTAGCAGGGACTTGATGATCAAGATCTTGCAATGACAGGACCAGGGGCAATGGGTTTAAACTGGCAGAGGGAAGATTTAGACTGGATGTTAGGAGGAAGTTCTTTACAGTGAGGGTGGTGAGGCACTGGAACAGGTTGCCCAGGGAGGTTGTGGCTGGTCCCTCCCTGGAGGGGTTCAAGGCCAGGTTGAATGAGGCCTTGAGTAACCTCTGCTAGTGGGAGGTGTCCCTGCCTATGGCAGGGGGTTGGAACTAGATGATCCTTGAGGTCTCCTTCCAACCTTACCATTCTATGATTCTATGATCTCTGGAGGTCCCTTCCAACCTCTATAAAGTTCTGTGATTCTGTGTGACTGCTTTGGGGTTTACTGCCTCTTTATCCACAGCCATTTTATTTTTCTTTTTCTGTAAAATTAGTGGGAACAAAGATTGACTGCCTCTGGATGTATAATTCAATTGGAAGACTCTGAAAAATGTGACTGAAAATGGTCCCTATTAGCCAAAAGGCTGAGAAGCTATTTGCACAAAGCCATGGAAAGCATTCTGGGAGATGTCAATAATGAGCAGGATAAATGTTCTCCAGCTTGATAACTAAAGGGAGCGAGCTGATAAATTTCAAACACGTTCAGAGTGCTCCATTGTGCTCAAGAGTCACTTTAGATGGATATTGCTTCTGGATTTATACAGAAAGAAGTTGTGCTGAAATAGGGCTGCTTCTCTTTCAGGTGATTTGACATTTCATTGTGTGTAAGTAATGTTTGTTTACATGCAATACCCGGATGTCATTTCCTCATTACATCCTTGGACTTCAAAATAGCAAAGAGTTGGGTTTAGGTTTGTTTTTTTGTTATTTTTTTCCTTTCTCCTGTTTAGATATAAAAAATTCAACATCTTTCTATTGGGGAAATATAAATATTTGAGCAACATATTCATGAAAACACAGAATCACAGAATGGCTCAGGCTGGAAAGGACCTCAGAGATCATCTATTCCAACCTCCCACTACGGGCAGGGACACCTCTCACAGAACTATAAAATGGTTTGAGTTGAAAGGGACCTTAAAGATCCAAACCCCAGCCATGGGTAGGGAGACCTCCCACTACACCAGGCTGCTCAAGGCTCATCCAGCTTGGCCTTGAACACCACCATGGAGGGGGTATTCACAACCTCCATGGGCAACCTGTTCCAATGTCTCACCACCCTCACTGGATAGAATTTCTTCCTAATCACCAGTCTAAATCTGCCTCCCCCATGGCAGGGGAGTTGGAAATATTTAAGGTCCCTTCCAACCCAAACCATTCTATGAACTTATGATGTACAAATAACCATCACATCAAGCCTATAGCCTAAATATTTCATATCACTTTCATAGATAGGAGTTAAACTGCAGTAATGAGGGGAGGAGGATGGTTGAAGGCAGCCTTTTTCTCTAACCAAAATGTTGTCATGAACTCAATCTAAGTAATTTTGTTATCAAATCAATTATGAAAATTGGAGATGCGAAAGCGTCGGAGTAGAAATGTCTTTGACAAAAATACAGCATTGTTGAACTCTGATCATACATCAAAAATGACATCATGCAGAAGCAGAGTTCTTTTTAGACATTAAATGAACAACTAAATAGCTTGCATGAAGCATGAGGCATAAGGCATGTCTTCCAGGTCTCTCAGGAAGCCTGCTCTATGGTCTCAAGTGACTGAAGGACTGGAGTGGCTCCAGAGAAAGGCAAGAAAGCTTCTGATGGGGCTGGAGAACAGGTCTGGTGAGGAGCAATTGGGCTTGTTTAGCCTGGAGAAAAGGAGGCTGAGGGGAGACCCCATTGCTCTCTACAACTCCCTGAAAGGAGTTGGGGTCAGGTGAGGGTTGGTGTCTTCTCCCTAATAACAAGTGATAGAATGAGAGGAAATGGCCTCAAGTTGCAGCAGAGGAGGTTTAGGTAGGACATTAGAAGAAACTGTGTCCGGTTCTGGGCCCCTCAATTTAAGAAAGATGCTGAGGTACTGAACGTGTCCAGAGAAGGGCAATGAAGCTGGTGAGGGGCTGGAGCACAGCCCTGTGAGGAGAGGCTGAGGGAGCTGGGGGTGTGCAGCCTGCAGAAGAGGAGGCTCAGGGCAGACCTCATTGCTCTCTACAACTACCTGAAAGGAGGCTGTAGCCAGGTGGGGTTGGTCTCTTCTCCCAGGCACCCAGGGACAGAACAAAAGGACACAGCCTCAAGCTGCACCAGGGCAGGTTCAGGCTGTACATTAGGAACAAGTTCTTCACAGCAAGAGTGATTGGCATTGGAATGGGCTGCCCAGGGAGGTGGTGGAGTTACCATCCCTGGAGGTGTTTAAAAGGAGACTGGTTGAGGTACTTAGTGCCATGGTTTAGTTAATTAGAAGGGTTAGGTGACAGATTGGACTTGGTGATCCTAGAGGTCTCTTCCAACCTTGTTAATTCTGAGATTCTGTGATTCTTCACTCAAAGGGTTCTCAAACAAGCTGCCCCGGGGAGTGGTTGAATCCCCATCCCTGGAGGTGTTTGAAAGAGGCAGAGATGTGGTGCTGAGGGACCTGTTTTAGCACCAGACTTGGTAGAGGTAGAGAACGGTTGGACTGGATGATCTTAAAGGTCTTTCTCAACAGAAACAACTCACTGATTTTATGATTCTATGAGCAAAGCCTGTGCCTTGCAAAACAATTGCCAGGTCTGGGATTTCCATTTCTAATCTGTGGTCCACTCCTGCACCAGTGTTTTTTTTTTCCCAGTTCCTATTTTTCTAAACTTCTCATCCCCTTCCCGACCCTTGCAGTATAAATACCAAAGTAGATGGGTGGTTGGTTTTATTAAAGATTTTTTTTTTTCCACCTCCTGCATATTAGAACAGACAGTCCTAGGAGAAAATACTTTGTAGAAAATAGCTCTGGTGTTTAAAGCTTTTGGAGCAGTTCCCTTCCTTTTCTGCTAGCAGCGGGGAGACGCAGACAGTAGGAGAAAAGAATGGAATAATAAAACCTTTTATGCCTCTATTTCTACAGCTCTTAGAAGCCTTCCGGGCTTCATTGAGACTTCACAGACACAGGTAGGTTTTCAAATCTGTCTAGAAACAGATTTAAATGTCAGGCTACTGAAGTCTGCCCGTGTAGCTCTCTACTTAATGCCTTCTCTTTTCAGGGGAAAGTTTTGAACACGGTAACCCAGGGCAGGCTGCTGTGACTACCTGGTGCCAAACGCCGCTGTCCTCCCACGCTGCAGCCATCTCAGTGGTGCTAGGGGTGCTTAATTAGCAAAGTGCTTCAGCAAGGAAAGATAAACTTTCCCACTCTCCTTCACAAAACAGGAGGCACACAAAGTTTTAGTGAAGTTCCAGTCAGCTATCCTTGTCCTTTTCATATTCTCTGAGGTTTCTACTTAGCACAAGAAAAAACCCTTTCTCTCAGTCCATATTCACACTACTGCCATGATCACAGGAATACTGAACACCTTCAGAGCACGATAATTAAGTGTACTTAGAATCCAATTAATATTTCATCTGTCTCCAGGCAGGCACCAGCTTTGTTCTTACACCACTGTAACCCTGTTCATTACTCATTTCAGTTTAATACAACACAAACAAGCAAACACACACACACAAAAGCCAAACACAGACACAAACAGAGGTAGAAAAAAAACCAGCCCAAACTACAGCACAGGAAGTTCCACCTCGACATGAGGAAGAAATTCTTTCCTGTAAGGGTCACAGAGCACTGAAACAGACTCCCCAGAGGGGTTGTGAGTCTCCTTCTCTGCAGACTTTCAAGACTCATGTGTGCTAGATTCCATGGTCCTGCTCTGGGGTGGGGTGGGGAGTGGACTCGATGATCTATG
Organism: Ramphastos sulfuratus; assembly: GCA_013399055.1. NCBI lineage: Eukaryota > Metazoa > Chordata > Aves > Piciformes > Ramphastidae > Ramphastos > Ramphastos sulfuratus. Next base: position 11,718 of record WBNM01029901.1, read on the forward strand.
GTGGTCCCTTCCAACCCCTAATATCCTGTGACACTGTGATCCTGTGATCCAAACACCACTTGTAGAGCTTCTAACATAAACTACAATCCATTAAAAAAAACAAAACAAAACAAAACAAAAACTATTTAGGTAGCAATACACAGTGAAATTTACACAACTACAATGTTTAAAGTTTATCTCCCTTTCTTGCTTTCTGATACTCCTGAGAAATCTCTCTGCCCAAGAGAAGAAGAAGAACTTTACATTCTCTTCCCAAATGTAGACTTAGATAATGCTTAAATAATGTTTTTTCTAACCCAAAGAGTTCTATGATTCACCTAGGGAAGTTGTGAGTATCTCCTCCCTGGAAGTGTTTAAGGCCAAGCTGGATGAGGCCTTGAGCAACCTGGTCTAGCAGAAGGTGTCAGTGGGGCTAGAACAGGGTGATCTTTCAGGTCTCTTCCATCCCAACTCATTCTATAATTCTATGAATCCATGAACCCTGACTGGCAGTACTGTCTGCTTAGGTTTACTCATGGAATCTATTTACAGACAATCCCCCCTCCAATAAGCTCAAACACTGAGGCAAGCAGCTCCTAGAACTATATTAATCTAGGTTTAGAACCAAAGACAGAGCAGTTGTGCTGTAATGGAAAGCTGCCTTTTCAACACAAATAACATGCCTGAGAGGTGATTCTGTCATGCTGCTCTGCTCTGGCAAGACCTCACCTGCAGTGCTCTGTCCACCTCTGGGGTCCCCAACGCAAGAGAGATGTGGACCTGATGGAGAGTGTCCAGTGGAGGGCCACTGAAATGGTCAGAGGGCTGGGGAATATATCCTATGAAGACAGGATGGAAGAATTGAGGCTGTTCAGCCTGCAGAAGAGAAGGCTCCAAAAAGACCTTAGAGTTGCATTTCAGTATCTGAAAGGGACCTACATGAAGGCTGGGGAGGGACTGTTCAGAGGGCCTGTGGTGATAGGACAAAGGTTAATGGTTTGAAAGTGGAGCAGGAGAGATTTAGGTTGGACATCAGGAGGAAGTTCTGCACAATGAAAGTGCTGAAATACTGAACAGGCTGCCCAGGGGTGTAGCTGAGGTCCCATCCCTGGAGACATTCAAGATCAGCCTTGATGTGTCCCTGGGCAGCCTGCTGTAGCTGGAGGTGTCCCTGCTGAGTGCAGTCAGACAAGATGACTTTTGAAGGTCCCTTCGAACCCGATGCAATCTTTGAAGCTGTGAGTTTTCAGGAATATTATTACACCCACTGATTTAAGTAGAACTGCATGAGCTAGGATGAAAATAAAATGTTTAAAAGAAAAAAGTTCAGTGATAATAAAATGTAAATTAAAAATCACAGTTTAAGTATAATCAGATACAAACTGCACTTCAGTGCTGTGAATCTGAGCATGTCAACAGTCATGACCACACTTCACTGATACTCCAACTCCAGCACCAGCTGCAACTGTCAGCAGATGCACTAAGGGTAAAATAGTCATTGAGAACCATATTTGAAGGTATGAAAAGCTTATGGTTTAACTGCAGATTAGATTTTCCTCTGTCCTTCAGCATATTGACAGATGTGTTTCAGCCATGATGACATCAGGGCTTCGTCAGCTCTCCTGCTAGACAAAGACACTGAGAAAACAGAGGTAACGCCAGATAAAATAAATATTAATATGCTCCAAAAATATAGGAAAACAGATTGTGAGAGGCTTTTCCTCCTATGTACTCATCTATGTGAAGGTGACTATTATAATCCAATAGAAATTAAAGAGAAAGAGCTAATTATACCTGCTGGAGGGCTTGGGGTTGCTTTTTTTTTTTTCTTTTTTTTTTTCTGTTTGTGTGTTTGGGTTTTACTGTCAATTACCATAGATCAGCCTTCAAAAATATGACAGCATCCTGCTACTGACATTTCAATATGCCCTATGCTCAAGCACTTCTGCTAAATTAATTATCTGAAAATATCAGGCTCTGACAGTTCTGAGGGATGACACTGAGCCCAAGCAGGAAGCTGCTCACAGAGCTTCTGAAGCCCCCACGCTCGACTGCACAGCAGTGCAGGAGGAACTAGGGGCACGGATTTGAAGCCCGTTTCTCTGCATGGCACTGGTCCAGTTGGAACATCAAAGATATGGAAAAGCAAAATCACAGAGTCACTGTGGTTGGAAAAGACCTTCAAGATCATCAAGTCCAACTATTGTCTAACTCTACCAGGGCGACGAATACCCCATATCCTTGAGCACCATATCTAGATGTTAACACACCCAGGGATGGTGATTCAATCACTTCCCTGGCCAGCATGATCCAGACTTTGAGAACCCTTTCAGCAGAGATTTTTTTCATAATATCCAACTTAACTTTCCCTGGTATAACTTGATGCCAATTCCTCTTGTGCTATCAGCTATGACTTGTGAGAAGAGGCCAACACACCTCTCTACAACCTCCTCTTAGGGAGCTGTACAGGGCGAGAAGGTCTCCTCTCAGCTGCCTCTTCTCCAGACTTAACAACCCCAGTTCCCTCAGCTGCTCCTCATAAAACTTCTTCTCAAGACCCTTCACAAGCTCCATTCCCCTCCAGCACACACTCCAGCACCTCGATGCACCTGTGGCCTCACCAGTGCCAAGTACAGGGGCTCAATCACTTCCCTGGTCCTGCTGGCCACACTATTTCTGATGCAGGCCAGGATACTGTTTGCCTTCTTGGCCATCTGGGCATTCAGCTTTTCCTCATGGCAGCAGGCTGAACATCCAGTTTCCCACCTCCTTATGGCTTTTTGCCCCACAGAAAGTGTGTGATGGCTGTGTAAGTTCTAAGCTTCATTAAGGATGCAGAGGCACATTGGAAAATAACAGAATCCTAGAATGGTTTAGGTTGGAAGGGACCTCAGAGATCATCTACTCCAGCCTCCCTACCCGGGCAGGGATTCCTTTCTACTAGACTTGCTTGCTCAAGGTCTCACCCCACCTGGCCTTGAACACCCCCTTGAAGGAGGCATCCACAACCTCCCTGGGCAGTCTATTCCAGAGACACCTCCTGTTTATTATACACAGAGATGCCTCCATATTAGAGATAACTATAATAATTAGCAGGCAAAATAAAATATTAGAGATAACAATAATAACTAGTAGGCAAAATAATGAGCAAAACTCTAGCCCTTTTTTCCTCCACCCAGGTGACTATGCTGCTGCATTCCCACCAGTGTCACCTATTCAGTTGTTTGGACATAGATTTCACACATTGTATTAATGAATTATCAACCAATGAGATGTTCATAACCCAATCCCTGTTTGCCTACAAGGTGTGAAATTGAACATCAGTAATGATGCATAGAAGACAGCCCTCAACAATTGACTTTCCCCCTTCTCTCTGATAGTCAACATGCACCAGGAGGGCTGGGCCACCTCTTCTTCTGGGCTGAAAGAATTGGGGCTCTTCAGCCTGGAGAAGGCTCCAGAGAGACCTCAGAGCTGCATTTCAGTATCTGAAGGGGACCTACAGGAAGGCTGGGGAGAGACTGTTTAGAAGGGTCTGTGGGGATAGGACAAGGGACAATGGTCTGAAAGTGGAGCAGGGAAGATTTAGGTTGGACATCAGGAGGAAGTTCTGCACAATGAGAGTGGTGAAATACTGGAACAGGCTGCCCAGGGATGTAGTTGAGGCCCCATCCATGGAGACATTCAGGATCAGACTCAGTGTGTCTCTGAGCAGCCTGCTCTAGTTGGAGGTGTCCCTGCTGAGTGCAGGGGGTTGGACATGATGACCTTTAAAAGTCTCTTCCAACCCAATGCAATCTGAATCTGTGAATCAGTGGGGAAAAGTCTGGAATTCTTTTCAACTAGAAATATTCTAACTCGGTGAATTAAACAACTTCCCCCCACTTCTTCATATGTTCAGGGAGAAAAATCAAACTCTCATTTGTCTCCCTAAATTCTAGCAAATAACAAGATCTTTTCCTGACTACAGAAAAACTGAAAATTAAGAAACTATTGGAAGTCTTCATGAATAAAGATAATTCTGATGTGGAATAACAAGTCCTTTATTGAAGTAGCCTTTGATTCCATTCTTTCCTTCTGTGTGAGCATATTGCAGCTGAAGAAGACTACTTAACTCTCAGTGAATGTATATTTGAATGGTGAGGTTCAAAGAGAAGCTAAATATTGGAACATTGGGTTCAGACTTTAAATTAAAACTCCATGTCTTAAGAGTTTGAATCTGTCTTCTGCCTAATTCAGAGCACTCTTATGGGACCACTTTAAGCTTCTGGTTTATCCAATTTCCTGGATGAGACCACAATTTCTGTTTCTTATTGAATTTGTCAGTTTTGCACATGCATTTTCCACCTCTCCCTGTATCAAAAAGCAAACATGAACAGCTCCAATTTTGGTGCACAAATAATTCACCAAAAACTTTTTGCCCAGGTTTGGCTGGGGTAGCAATCTCGATGGCAACTTCATTTATTCTTCTAGAACTGGAAGATCCTCATATCCTGTTGCAAATGTAATTATCAGAGTAGATATAAAATAAAAATACTGAATGGCATAACATTCCTGACAGTCAGATTGTTTGACCTTAGAGTGTTCAAAATAAATGACAGTGTCAAACCAAATGATCACCCAAACTAACCTCATCAAGTTCATCAAGGCTAAGTGCAAGGTCCTACACTTGGCTTGGGGCAACCCCAAGCACAAATCCAGGCTGGGTGAGGAGTGGCTTGGGACCAGTCCAGAGAAGGACTTGGGGGTGTCAGTTGATGACAAACTCCCCAAGAGGCAGCAGTGGTCACTGGCAGCCCAGAAGGCAGCTGTGTGCTGGGCTTCATCCAAAGCAGGGAGAGCAGCAGCATAGGGAGGGGATTCTGCCCCTCTGCTCTGCTCTGCTCTGCTGTGCTCTGCTGAGACCTCACCTGTAGCACTGCCTCCAGTTCTGGTGTCCCCAGCATAAGAGGGACATGGAAGTGTTGGAGCAAGTCCAGAGGAAACCACAAAGATGATCAGAGGGCTGGAGAACCTCCCCTATGGGAACCAACTGAGAGAGTTGGGGCTGTTAAGCCTGGAGAAGAGAAGGCTTCAGGGAGACCTCAGAGCAGCCTTCCAGTACCTGAAAGGAGCTACAGGAAAGCTGGGGAGGGACTTTNTTTAGACTCAAAATCATGAAGAAATTCTTTCCAGTGAGAGTGATGAGACACTGGCACAGGTTGCCCAGGGAGGTTGTGGATGCCTCCTCCCTGTGGGTGTTTCAGGTCGAGCTGGATGAGACCTTGAGCAACCTGTTCTAGTGGAAGGTGTCCCTGCCCATGGCAGTGGGGTTGTAATCAGATCATCTTGAAAGTCCCTTCCTGTCCAAACTGTTCTGTGAATCTATGAATCAAAATGTTGAATTTAGAGAAGGATAAATCTCCGTTTGATTCACATTTCATAATGTTGGAGACTTAGCCATGAAGATGTTTCACTTTTCAAGTTACCTTCTGACTTAAGGGAATGCTTTGATTGATGTTTCTAGTTAGTCCTAGAGCCATGGAGTGTGTGGGTGTGACTTGGTTTCTTTAGGGGACTCACTGATATGATAACATTATTGATATGATGGAATTCTTCCTAGCAAAATCAAACTAAAGCAACTCTTTCTACAGTCTTCTCATTTCCTTACATGTTACCACAGCAATTTCACTATTACATGTGATACACAGGCACTGGAGCAGGCTGTCAGAGAGGTTGTGGAGTCTCCTTCTCTAGAGACTTTCAAGACCCATCTGGATGCCTTCCTGTGTGACCTGCTCCAGGTGATCCTGCTCTGGCAGGGGGGTTGAACTCTGAGATCTTTTGAGGTCCCTCCCAACCCCTAAAATTCAGTGCTTCTGTGGTTCTGTGATTGCGTGGTTCTGATTCAAGGCTGGAAGGGTTGGTTTTGATTACTTAGTCTCATTTCCTGCATAATACAAATTACAGCCTGTCAACCACTACAAGAGAGACCTTCTCTTTAAGCAGTTTAATGGCTAAGAAGCTAGGAAATGTATTTTTAGATTTTCTGATGCCTGCTCTTCTGGCTTGGATCTCTAGAGTATGCCAGCTAGGTAGAGGAGTATAGGCACATCCTTGCCTCCCAAGGTGGGTAATTAGCATGACCTAGATCTGTGTACATTTCTGAGAGTTCTATGTACTTATTAAAAGCTATAGGGCTGATGAAATACACAGCTTGTAGGTGTTCTGCAAAGGAAAATATTAATTAGGCTTTTGCACCAGCTCAATAAAGGCAGTACATTCCAAAGCCTGCTCCTTTAAGGAGACTGCCAACACAAGGCATACCTCAGCTGGCTTAGAACAAGAGAAAAGACTCAAACACGTGGCTTTTGCTGCAGGAGAGAGTAAGTGACACACAATAGTGATGTATGGATGCAGGCACTGCAGGCACTTTTATTGTGTGTGAGACAGGCATTTCTGAGGTGAAACTCCTGAAGTACAGCAGAACTGCTGTTGTTTAGTCTGCAGAAGAGGAGGTTGAGGGGAGATCTTACTGATCTCTGTAACTACCTGGGAGGAGGCTGGAGTGAGGCTGGCATTGGTCTCTTCTCACAAGTAATCAGCAACAGGGAAAAAAAAGAGTTTAAGTCATGCCAGGAGAGATTTAGGTTGGAGATTAGGAAAAAATTCTCTACTGAGCAAGTAGTCAGGCATTGGAAGAGGCTGCCCAGAGAGGTGGTGAAGTCACCATCCCTGGAGCTGTCCAAGAAACATGTGGATGTGGCACCTGGGGACATGGACTAGTGGTCATGGTAGCTGGGTTATGGTTGGACTTGGTGATCTTGGAGGCTTCTCCAACCTTAATGATTCTATGATTGTCTGTAAAACTTGATTGCACTGATTTCCACTAGTGGTTTAATTGAACTTAAAGGACTAAATCAGGGCTGGTTTCTATGATGGTCTCTCAAACTCTTCAGGCAACAAGCTACCATTTGGCATCCACAACCTTTCTGGACAACCCATTCCAGAGTCACACAACCCTCATACTAAAGAATCTCTTCCAAAGATCCAGACTAACCCTGCTCTCCCTCAGCTTCAAACCATTCCTCCTACTCCTGTTTCTAGACACACTCAGGAAGAGTCCCTCTGCAGCATTCCTGTAGGATCCTTTCGGGTCCTGGAAGGCAGCTTTAAGGTTTCCCCAGAGTCTTCTCTTCTTCAGGCTGAACAACTTCAACTCTCTCACAGCAGAGGTACTCCAGCCCTTGGATCATCTTTGTGGCCTCCTCTGGACTCACTCCAACAGCACAGTGTCCTTCTTGTGCTGGGGACACCAGAACTGGAGGCAGAATTGGAGGTGAGGTCTCAGCAGAGCAGAGTCAAGGGGCAGAATCCCCTCTCTTGCCCTGCTGCCCACACTCCTCTGGCTGCAGCCCAGCACACAGCTGCCTTCTGGGCTGCATGAGGGCACTGCTGGCTCCTGGGGAGCTTCTCACCAACCAACACACCCAAAGCTTTTTCTTCAGGGCTGCTCCCAACCCACTCTGCAGCCAGCCTGGATTTATGCCTGGGGCTGGCCCAACCCAGATGTAAGATATATGGGTATGTATGAAGATATCAATTTTATACAGATAAATAAACCAGACAACAATCACATAAAATTACCAATAGCCAAACTGACCTTTACTGCTCCAACCTTGTACTATAGATACTTTTATATGATTCTTCTCTGGAATCTAAGCCTTACAGCACAGTTACAGCCATGGACAGTATCCTTATTTGAATAATTTATTGCAGAGAGCTATGGGGCTGAAATTTCTGCTAAGGACAGCAAAAATAATCAGTTCATGTCTGCCAGGGACACAGCTGTATTTACACGTGTTTGAAGGTTCAGCATGATACAAGCAATTTGAGGTACACCTGCTAAATTTATATATAAACCTTGCATAAGTATTCAGGTGAAATGAGAGCACCAGTTCAGCACTAACACCACAATCATCTCAGGGTGCTCAGGCTTAGAAAGATTAAATTCCACATAACTGCACCCAAATAACTCTTCTATACTTGAAGAGTACACAGCAATGAGTCAGTAGTTGCAGTCAATATAAGTGATATCAAATTTCCATTTAAATGACATCCATTCAAAGGGGAAGCATCCTTGGCAAGGAGGTATTTGGGTTTAAAACTGATTTACACAGGTTCACAAATTGCATTGGGTTGGAAGAGACCCTCAAAGGTCACCTTCTTCAATCCCCCTACACTCAGCAGGGACACCTCCAACTAGAGCAGGCTGCTCAGTTGCACACTGAGTCTGACCTTGAATGTCTCCAGGAATGGGGCCTCACCCACATCCCTGGGCAACCTGCTCCAGTATTTCACCACTCTCATTGTGCAGAACTTTCTCCTGATGTCCAACCTAAATCTCCCCTGCTCCACTTTAAAACCATTGCCCTTTGTGCTATCACCACAGGCCCTTCTAAACAGTCCCTCCTCAGCCTTCCTGTAGGTCCCCTTCAGACACTGAAATGCAGCTCTAAGGTCTCCCTGGAGCCTTTTCCAGACAGAACAGTCTCAATTCTTTCAGCCTGTCTTCATAGCAGAGGTGGCCCAGCCCTCTGACCATTTTGGTGGCCTCCTTTGGACCCCCTCCCTCAAGTCCATGTCTCTCTTGTGTTGGGGACCCCAGAGCTGGACAGAGCAGGGCAGGTGAGGTCTCAGGAGAGCAGAGCAGAGCAGAGAGGCAGAATGCAGGGTTTCAATAACAAAATCACAGCATGAACTATCTCACAGGCATGCAAACACAGCTTTCAAAAAGGATTTGCCTGTAACTGAGCTTGGTGATTTTTGTGAAGGTCACTTGTGGACTGGTGCAAGCAGTAGGCACAGTCCCTTGTAACACTACCTTGTTACTCAGAGCCCTCGGCTATCATTAACATGCAGCAGAACGCTGTTGCTCTGAGATGGAAAGTACTTAGCTGGTGCCTTTTTCCAATAACCCAAATTCTTCCTAATAAAGATATTCACACCCAATGAACTAAGAAATCAGGTAAATTCTTTCTCATTTTCAGTCCTAGAGACATGTTACTGTTGGATGGGAGTGGGGTCATACAATTACCAACATCGCTGGCATCAGGCATCAATCTCTTAGGGTTTCAGCTCACAGTTACCCTTCAGCAGCAGAATATTAATGACTGCAGGAAGCTATTTAGCCTCCTCTTCCTACAGTGGATTCTCCTGAAAATGGGATGAAAATGGCTCACGGTATGAAATGCAGGACAGACCAATTCACTAAGGGTGACTCCAATGAAAAATTCACAGACTTATACTCTCTTACTGCTCAGTTTTGCTTCCCAGGTAGATCTCTGTCTGTCTGAATACACAAAAGGGATTAGACCCAGCTCCTTGTATTTCCTCCCACCTCTAATATAAAGCTTCTCCTCAGGTCAGTGTTGTGATGACAACAATGCCAGGCTCTCTGGTAGCTTCTCATAGCTTGGGTTGCTTCTATACAGCTTTAGAAAAGGTGCCAGCAAATCAGTCCAGATACTTCCCTTCTTTAAAGAACAAATGGCTACTTGAAGCAGGAAACAAGATGTACCAGAATCTCTACATCACACCAGCAAGTTACAAAAGTAGCCTCTAAATTAAATGGTGTGATGATAAAAAAATTAGTATTAAGTAGGTGCCAACAGAAAAAAGCTCCAAATACAGCTGATGCAAGTGGGGGGAAAAAAACAAACTTCTTTCAGCAAAGACATGGATGCACTAAAGAGGTTCAAATTCTCTCCTTTCCTCCCAAAGTTGGAAAGAAGATATTTAGATAACAGGGCAATAACCATGAAAACTATCAAAAGTATGGTGAAGCTGGAATTTCATAGCAAAGTTCATGATCTGTTCTCAGTTCCTGTGAAAGTTTTCTCCTCAATGCTCCTGAATTCCCTACCTCATTGCACAGCTTCTCTGTTCTACTGATACTTAATTGCTCTGTGTGGTCCCTGAAGTGAAGATAAAAAGCTACCTTCAAGCAATTAAGAGTGACAGGATTATAGAAGGCTTTGAATACCAGGAAAGAGACATATTACTCTAGTATCAGTGCAAATGATGCTGTTCAATTAAAAGATTTAAAAGGAGACTGCATAATTCAATTTTTTGTTGCTTATAAGTACCTTGGCATATTACCACAACCACAGAAAATAACTGCAGAGTTGCAGAGTAGGTTAAAATTTCTGTATGCTTGATTTTTACTTTTCATAGACTCATAAACTGGGTTGGGTTGGTAGGGAACTTAAAGGTCATTTAGTTCCAATGCTCCTGCCACAGGCAGACATCTTCCACTAGAACAGGTTGCTCAAGGCCTCATCTAACCTGGCCTTCAACACCTCCAGGGAGGGGGCATTCACAATCTTCCTGGGCAACCTGTTCCAGTGTCTCACCACCCTCACTAGAAAGAATTCCTTCCTAATCTCCAGTTTAAATTTGCCCACATCAAGCTTTAATTCATTCCCTCTGGTCCTGTCACTACAAGCCCTTGTAAAAAGTCCCTCCCCCACTTTTTTGTAGCTCCCTTCAGGTACTGGAAGGCTTCTCTAAGGTCTTCCCAGAGCACTCTTTTCTATAGGCTGAACAGCATCAGTTCTTTCAGCCTGTCCCCACAGGGAACATTCTTCAGTCCTCTGATCATCTTTATGGCCTCCTCTGGACCTTCTCCAACAGTTCCACATCCCTGTTACTCTGGGGTGCATCAGAATTGGACTTCTACAAGAACAGTTGATTCTGACCAGACTATTTAAATATCTTACTCAATCATTTCTTGGTGGAAAAATATGGTTCTGATGTGCATTTAGTGAGCACAGCCCATATTTTCAGCCACATCACTAGGACTTCATTACAATTAAATTCTTTCAAAATTCTGATAAAGTTTGCCCCTGAATTCATGGAATCCTAGAATGGTTTAGATTAGAAGGGACCTTAAATATCATCTAGGTCCATATCCCCTGCCATGAGCAAAGCTGAGCAAGCTTGGATGGAGACAAATGTTAGACTTGTTTGAAAATACTCCTCTGATTTCATTCCATTTAACTGGTGAAACTCCACTAAGTGTGATTCTGAATGGATTAATGATCAAGTCCGTTGAGGTTTCTGCTCTAAGTGACATGGAGAAATAATCTCCAATTACTTCTGCTTTTCACTGAAATAAAAGAAATGAGAGGCTGCTGGGCTGATTTGTTTAGCTGCTTTTATAGATTTCAAAGACAGAATTTTATGCTAGGAAAATCTTAGAGTGAAGCTGTAATCTTTAGTGTCACTCTAAGGATGTCCCTCTGCTCTGCTCTGCTCTGCTCTGCTCTGCTCTGCTCTGGTAAGACCTTGCCTGGAGTACTGCATCCAGCTCTGGAGTCCTTGTCACAGGAAGGACGTGGACCTGATGGAGTGGGTCCAGAGAATGGCCACAAAGATGATCAGGAGGGTGGAGCACCTCTGCTATGAAGACAGGTTGAACAAGATGGAGTTGTTCAGCCTGGAAAAGAGAAGGTTCCAGGGAGATCTAACAATGACCTTCCAGTACCCAAAGAGAGCTCCAAGAAGACTGCAGAGGAGCTGTTTCCAAAGGCCTTCAGTGACAGGATGAGGAGCAATGGTTTGAAATGAGAGAAGAGCAGATTTAGATTGGATGTTAGGAACGAGTTCTGCACCATGAGGGTGGTGGAACACTGACACAGGTTGCCCAGGGAAGTGGTTGGGACCCCATCTCTGGAGATACTCAAGGTTCCACAGGGCCCTGGGCAACTTGATCTAGTGGAAGATGTCCCTGTTGAGTGCAGGAAGATTGAACTAGATGACTTCTGCAGGTCCCTTCTAACCCAAACCATTCTAGGATTCTATGATGCATTTGGCTCTGTAATAGCAAGTTCAGGTATTAAAAGGTGTATTAAAAGGTGTATTAAAAGGAGCATTCTAGGATGTTCCACAGGATATCCACTTCTCTGGAACTTTTCTTGCTTTGGAAATGCCTATGAAATTTGTATGAAACTCCCATGGAATTTCACCATGTGACAAAGATAAAGATTCCTGCAGCTTTTAATTCCCATTTGCTGGGTGTATTTCTATATGTACACAACAAAATCTTTGCTTTAAGGAAGAAATTCCTGCTTTTCCTGTTTCTTCACTGCTTACCTGCTCAGAATTCTATTTATATCCTTTTTCCCCTCTGCAGAGCAACAGCTTTACAATATCCCATCCTCAATAAATTCCCACCTCCTTTTTGCCCTGAAAGATGTATCCTTCAGCTTGAAAGATATTTCACATTATTTCAAAAGGCTCTTTGTCAGCACACCTATCTTCTGGAGAAATTTATGCTCAGAAGTGGAGCCCAGTGTCAAGAAAGACAAAAACTTAAATATTTACTGTCTTACACTGCAATGCTTTCTGGACCCAGCAGAAAACAACTCTTTGGAAAATACATTTTGTAACTTAAAATCTCTTGTAGTTCTACATTTGTTTTCTATCCTTTGAATCCACAGGAGACCTGTGACATATTATCATCTCTTTCTATGATTCACAATAATTTGTGTGAGCTCAGAATGATTCAGAATATAGTTAAGTGTCTTCTTTTGGTGGTGGAAAGGTGCTAGAACTCACAGCATGTATTGGACTTTAACATGTGGTGACTTATAGCAGAAATTTAACAGAAATTTATGTCTCCTTGAAGACCTTAGAGCAGCCTTCCCGTACCTGAAAGGGCCTGTGAGAAAGCTGGGAAAGGACTTCACAAGGGCTTAGAGTGACAGAATGAGGGAATGGATGGA